>JAOTRC010000009.1:14311702-14334306 GCA_027497675.1 Cyprinella lutrensis | reverse complement strand
TGACATTTCTGTCTTGGGATTATAATCAGAGGAAGGTTAAGTGTAAAATAAAAATGTTTAATTGTAATAGATTTTTTATCCTAGTCCTTATTTTAAATGGGTCATAAAAAAATCAATAATTATCGATATCGACCGATATGAAACACTGATATCGTGATATAGTTTTCAGCCATATCGCCCAGCCCTAAATGAAATTATTAATCAAACAATTTGACCCATAAGATTTTTTCTTGTTGTTTTGTAATAGTGTGAAATGGTGCATTTAACATTTGAAGCAGAATTGTATGTTCTGTGATTTGGCTTGTCATATCTATTTCCCTGGGCAATTTCACTCATGTCATTATCCATCTGCCTGCAATGCGAGGGTGGGGGTTGCGAGGGGCAGGGAAGCATTGCAACAAACCCAGAATGCATGTATGGCGAAACATGCAAAAATGCATTTCTACTGTTTTTTTTTTTTTTTTTTAAATAAACTGAAATAAAATATAAACCTTTGATCTCTGGTAGATCAGTTCTGTGCTTTTACAAAACTCTGCTTTGTATGCATTTTACTCTTGTCATCTTCACAGAGCTCCTTGTGCCCACTCCCCATGGTGCTCTTTAATTATAGGACTCTGCACTTGGGCAGACTTGGCATGCTGTTTCTCTCTCTCAACTTTCTCTTTCTTTGTCTCTCTATCTATCGCTCTCCTTCTTTTCATCCCAGTCTCATGCATTCATTTAAAAAAAAGAGAGAATGAGACTAGAGTAGGAGCTCGAGGTACATTCGGTTCTCACACTTGCTTTTGCAGAGACTGACAGAACATTATACTAAAACAGGGCCGTACCTGCAAATTGTTGCTGTGGGCCCCATTGAAATTGTTGAAATCTGGGGGTCCCACAAAGGCCCCTTGTTTACCACCTTTTGCCCTTTCAGTGACAGCACCGCTTCAACAAGAAACCATTGTTGGCATTGCAAGCAACAATGCAAATTACTTTAATGAGTGAATCAAAAACTTGCTGCGTAAACAGTGTAGTCCAACCAATTCCCAGAAGAATAACACTTTTTAATCAGCGCTTTTTAGATAATCAAAACAACACAGCTAACCACACAGACTACCAAACCAAAAGAATGACTCTTATGAACCAAGTCATTTGAGAGAATAAAAAAAAAATACTGCTTAAAATTGTGGTCCAATCAATTCTCGCACAAATGATTATTTTGAGTCGCTTCTTTCGAATGAATCAAAAACATGCATAGTCACTGTAGACCAACCAATTCTCAAACAAATAACTCTTATGAGTCTGTTATTTTTAGTTTATCAACAATAGAGCATGGTCATGAATGACTCTTGTAATGAAGTGTTATGAAGCAGGAAGTGCAGCAGTGTTTTTAATAAACAAAGACTAGAACTTTGACAAACCAAGATATCAACATCAAGAACTCACAAAGACTGAATTAGACACAGGGCTTAAATACTGTACATACATGACAAACGACGAGACAAGGGACAGCTGGTGTGAAAAGTAAAAATTATCATCAAATATTCATCTTTGACTTGTCAAAGCACACCTTTCCTTAGTAACTGAAACTAGTTATTCTTGTTCAGTTGTCTGACCGTACAAATATTCATATGGTAGGCCTAGTTAGCATTTTTAAAAGGGAAAAAAATTACAACGCATGAAAATTTACCTTTTGTTAAAAAAACTGAGTTTGCACATGCGCATAAGCATCAGGCCTAAGTAGCAAATCACGATGAATCGTCAGAACACCGGCGGTTGTGTAGAGAGGATTAGATAAAGGGGTTTGAGTGATTAATTATCAGTGTTTAACCTGACGAAAATGTATTTATTCATTTTTGGCTAGATTTTATTGCATTTGCAGCAGCTTTGTGAACTTTTGTAAAGATACATTAACTTTTAAACACATCATTACATTCAAATTGCAAATGAGAGTGTTACGTCCGCATGAAAGACCCACAGTTGGCATATGAACGACGCTACATTTCTCTCTGAAATGGTAAGAAATTATATTTCATTGAATGGATGATTTTAACTCATCGAATCGATCGAATGTATATGACTCAAAGATTGCCAACTCTTTTACTACACACTCAAAAATATGTAGGCTACTTTTTCTTCTCAAAAAGAGTACATATTTTTAGGGCGTAACGTTAGTAATAAACGTTAGGCGAATTGGGACGCAGCGTTAGGAACTGTTCTTTTAATGATTCAATAACATAAGTCCAAACGGTTCCCAAACGAACAACTCTTTAGAGTTAACGTTAATCAAAACCGGACAGTGTAGGAAATTGATTCCCATATGAATCATTCTGTGTAAACCGATTCTTTTTTGTGAATCAAATATATGTTGTTTTAGCTTTGGACAGTTCTAGAAAGTTTTGGAAAGTCCCTCATAGTCTATTTTTCATGTCAAAAATCAAAATGGCGCAACCCAACGACCCAATCAATTCCCAATGGAAAAAGTCCTGCCATACATTTTTTTCTTGTTCGAGAAGATGTTGCACACAGATATGGAAGAATAGCAAAGGAAAAAATAGAAGAAATAACTGTCAGTTTCATGTCAACTTTATGTCTCTGTCAAGAATGACAGATTGTTTATAATGCATAGTTTTTTTTTCTAAATATTTCCTTTAAATTACGCAAAGAATTGTTGCCAGGTATTGTGTATTATCCTTTATTCATAATTTTATAATTCAGAATTTATATTTGTTGTGCTTGTAACAGTTGGGTACTAAGTACATGTCAATAATTATCTGGAAAAAACAGGCTGATTCTTTCCCCCAAAGCCATCAGCCTCAGGCAGTTTACTCAACGGTGCCGAGATTGTTTTCTACATCTGTTTAGTCTTTTATCATCGACTCTGATGGCATTTGTTTGTCAATTGTGTCCATCTACATTTTTTTGTCTACTCTCTAACATCACTATATGTGTAAAAGAATGTAATGGATAAGCACTTGCACCTTCTGGTTCAGATCATCGTATGGCTTTTCTTTTTAGCAGAGTCGGCCATTTAGATTCCTGTGAGATTCACAGACAGACTTCACCATTAGGGCACGAGAGCAGCTCTGGCAAAGATTTGCTGAAGACAGATTGAAAGCTCTTGCTCGAACAGTTCATAATTAGTAAAAACCTATGTTTCCACTTATGAGAGTTAAAGCATAATCAGCATTGCCCTGTGTGAAAGAGAACAAAAATGGTCATCAGTAATTACCCCTGGTATCTATTTTTAAAGAAAGCTAATGTCCACAGAGTGGGTAAAAAGGGGTCACAGAGGAATCGTTTGCTGGCAGAATGATAGAGCTGTGATGGTACTGACGAAGGAAATACCGAATTACAAAAATTCATGCAATTTTAACACTATATGAAATGTTAATGATTGATTTCAGTAAAACATTTTGATCTAGTTTTCTGAGCATAGGGAAAAGGGAAGACACGTTTTGTGCTATGTATCTGAAATGTCAATAATATTCATATTTATTGGCTGCAAATTAAATTACTTCAGAAACATAAAATTCATTCCTAAACTGTATTCCACTGCTGTAATGAAAAGCGTGTCTGACTTAAAAGTCAAGCACACATTGGTCCTCTTAGTAGCACTAAAAGCACATTTTTTATTAAAATTGTGAATAAATTATATAGTGCTCTATAAAAAAGGTCCAATGTCTTGTTGTCTGGAGTTTTCATTGAGTTTGGTTTTATTTTCCCTGTTACTGTTTGCTAGTGTTCTCATTCATTGGCTGCGTTTAAGTTCGTTTAACGAATTATTATTTTAGGTAGTTATTATTGCGATAATCCATGTCCAAGAGTCCATTTCCCCAGATGAGATGTTTTTTTATTTGTTTTTTGACACTATAAACACTGACCTCCTCTAGCTTTTATATTGGTACTTCCGGTTACCAGCATTCTCAATTTGCATATTCGCTAAATATTTAGTTTCACCCGAAATATTTAGTTTCAACATTTAGATTTAGATTTAACATTTACATTTAGATTTAACATTTCTGTTTATATTTAACATTTAGATTTAGTATTTATATGTAACGTTTAGATTTAACATTTAGATTTAACATTTAGGTGTAACATTTCATATGTAGATTTAACTATTTTAAATATCTCGAAGTTGACAAATATACATGTAAATGCGCTAAAAAGTGACCGTCAAAAATTCATACCAGTTTTTTAAACATAGTTTGAAGCTAAATGTGACAAAATGTTGCTGTTATTTTCAGCGTGAGCCGCTTTACAAATGGGGCCCCATATGTAACTACAGTAATTTAAACACCTCTGATAGGCCATTGTAATGATGCATTTAGCAGACTCATCAATGATTAGCTACAATGTTCAAAACTGCAAAAACAAGCTGTAAATCGAAACATCAGATGTGACGGTAGACTACTAGATCTAAATAGAATTACTGCATGAAACTTTTTTGTTTTCATTTGTTTCTGAATCATTGCGATTAATTGAGAATAGTCAATTCATTTGAGCAAAACAAGTCAAAGAGAATTTCTTCTCACTTCATGTTTTTTGTGGCCTCGCGTTGGCGTTGGTGAATAAGGCCTCTTTAATCTGCTCCAGGCATTCCTTTTTTGGTTGTCTGGTGATACATGTCTGGATTGTGCGGCCTTATTTATGACTCCGATTACATGGCCACCATTAGCAAGGCCTTTAGCCTAATGAGTCGTGCAGAAGATTGGAGAGATGGCCCGTGGAGCTGTATTGATGGAACGGTAAACAAGTCCGCTATATCACTAGAAGCGGTTGCCATGAGGTACTGTTGGTTTTTAGGCAACACTGGTCACCTGAAAAGTCTCATTATCTCACATTTGGCTGTACACTTTGCTGTTTGTGTGTGTGTGTGTGTTCGGTCTGTTGTGTCTGTGTCTATCCTAGTGTGTGTCAGACTTGGCTTAAACAGAAATAGGTCAGGCTGAAAGACTTGCAGCCGCAGATGATTTAAATGCCATGACCTGTGCAGCCTGGACATATAAATGTCATCTAGCTCTGTTTAGGTAAACTAGAGGTTCTGGGTTGAACATATATATGGCATGATTAGAATACAGTGGCTTTATAATGAAGACAATGGAATAAGAAATGCCAGCAGGTGGCATTTCTCATCTGATTTTCTTTGTCGGATCACTCTATGTGATTGTTAGGCGTTTCAGTGTATGAAAAATGTATGAGAGGAGCTCTTCACATCAGTGTTAATATTCACACCGTGCATGGATGAGTGACTCTCTATATCTTGTTGGATAAAGACATTGGAACGAGGAAACATTCTCCCTGTGTACGTCTTCAGGTTCCCATGACAACAGACTTACTGCTGTGAAAATGTATGAAGACAAGGATTATATCTGTTTGTAAGGACAAACAAATCTACATAGTGAGAGCTCTTGGTTATTTGGTCTGAATCAATGTGCTGTTGAGAAAGATGGAGTGCTCATAAAAATATAGAGGATGTTCATGCAAACACCAAGTCAAAACCGACCTTGCTGCAGGTTGAGATGATGAATATTTTATGGACTTACATGGAAACCACCCTTACTGTGGTGGTACTTTGATATTTAGAGGAATCTACAAGTGAAAATGCTTCTGTTTTATGTCAACATTTCTTTTACAAGTGATTGTTTGTCAGCATACCATTAAGTGAAAATTTTAACTATACATGTATTTCTTTCATTAGTCACCTAGAAATACTGGAGAATATGAAATATCTCAGTTACACTTTACAATAATGTCTTGTTTTTTAACATTAGCTTTATTAGTTAACATGAATGAAATAACAATGAACAATACTTCTATATCATTTATTAATCTTAGTCAATGTGGTACGTTTTTCAAATCCAAATTTATATTTGCTAATGTACTCTGTGTGAACTAATAGGAACAAACAATGGATAAACAATTATATTTTACTAATTAAGATAAAATACATACATTTTGATTGTGCTACCCAAAATTTGATATGTTCACTTGACAGAATCGTAAAAAAACAACTGCGAAGTGAAACCGCAGTGAAGCGTCACGAAACAACTCCCAAATACCATGACTTGTTTTGGATTCTGTCAGCACAGAACGTAAAGTCACTGTGTGTTTCTTACATAACCTCCTTCAAGCTCACTTTGTGCTTCACTTCCCATATAGTCCTTGTGAGTACATGGAGAAACATCCTCAAAGTGCTTGCTCAGTGAGTGTGATTCCTAATCGCATGTCATTGGGATTTAACATCACTTCCGATTCAGTCCAATTCCTCGATCCCCAGCCCTTCAGTAAGAGCTTTGCCCTTGAGACCCGACCTCGGTCCGACAATACAGCAGCTATTTTTGTGTTTTGAACAGGATGGGTCAGTCAACCTGCTGACAAGGTGGAAGTAAAGGTCTGGCACCATACTTTCCCACAGTGTAATTCTCTTAGAGTTGGACTCCTTTTTCACAGAGTTACTTTACGGACCTAGAGGGGGGGGAAATCCCCCTAGTTGTTCACCACACATCCTGTTCTGAGCTTATAGAGTGTAAAAGAAGCACTTAGGGCTTTAGAAACTCTCTGGGATACATTATTCTGACTAGTCAATTCCACCATTCAGCAGTCAGTTATTTCCTCATTTTCATTGTTGTCCAGTAAGCCATTCACACAGCGTTTTTTACATTTACGAACGGGGTAGAGGTAGCCTATTACAAACGCAAGGATATTCGATTTATTTTATTTAACTTTAGAGCTGTTCTTAGAACACTTTCATGCACTAGACTAGAGCTACAAAAGAAGCAAAATTTTCGAAGTTGTCCGCTATATGCTGCTTTAACGTTATGTCATAATTAACGTAAAAATGCTTTCGAATCGCTCGCACAGTACTTTGATCTCATACACTGATTGTTTTGCACAGCGCCTCTTCAAGTCGAACACTTTATATCTGCAGTTGTCAGGTGCTACAACTTGTAGCTCTCAGAAAATTACGAGTTTACACATTGTAATTACAACGTGAAGGCTATTTACAGTTCTGAATTGTTACAGCAATTATGTTATGGTAATTATGATATGGAGTGAACTCACCTATATGCAAGATGTGATTATCAAAGGCCCTGTTTACTTTCTACTGCTTCTTGTTCAATTCTCGCGCATGCGTCAAAAATATAAAGCATCACGCAAATCTCTTGAACTCTCGTCTCAGGCCCAGAAGGAAGAAAAGGAATAGTCGAATAAAGTCGTTAGTTTTGGGGTTTTTTCCACACAAAAAGTAATCTCTTATAGTTGAGCCACTGTAGTCGCATGGAATATTTAAACATTTTCTTCAATGACTTTCTGGGCCGTCAAGTTTCAATCCCTTAGGGTGCCTATGTGGTAGTGATACGGCTCTCAAATTTAATCAAAAATATCTTCATTTATGTTCCGAAGATAAAGGTCTTAACTCAGATTTCTTCAAGGGGAGGGTCTACGGTTGGGTAAATGGGCTTTTTCAGACCTTTCAATCTAATGGAAAAAAATCAGCTTGCTAAATTTACATATGAATACGTACATATATGCCTAGAGACTACGGAAAAACACACGGAGAACAGCAGCTTTCGTTTCTGTTGCATTTGAAAGCTCAAAGCGTTTTAGACACCATTTACACCTCTATTTTAGCACAGTCCACTTGTGATCTGATTAACCATCTTATACCAGGTGTAAACAGGGCCAAAGACATCCATCTAGTCCATTTACATTAAAAAAGGGCCTTTTGACCATCACACGCGCATTTTTGCAGCATCTGGCGGAAAAATGCCGTTCTAAAAACGTGGGGCTTATGTTAAAATAGTAAGTTAAACCTTTTAAAAAAATGCATCGCAAGACCTTGCAGTTTGTTTTTCTTTTCAATGGCCTGCGTCTTCCATTTTTAAATGCAAAAAGCATTTTCTTTGTGAACGACCCCTAATGCAGGATAACGTACAGTCAGCAGACATTGTCGCAAAATAAATCCAGACAAGGTGACCCCAACGCAGAGCATATACATTACTTACATTTAATCCCATCATGCACTTGAACTGAAAAAGTGTGTTTGTGCATTTGGGTATCTTGTCTTGGATGAATCGTTCGGCCCGTCACTACCACCCTCTTTGTTTGCCAGATTCACTAGCAGAACACAGTTGGTCATCACTTGATTGCCTGACTAAATTTCGTTCTTTGTTCTTTGAGTTGGAGGCAACAATGACATTTAACCTGACTTGTGCCTTTGCTCCGGCTGTGCATTCAACACTGTCACATTCTGCACATCAGAACGCACTGCCTTTGTGTGCACTGTTGCCTAGTGATGGCATGAAGAAAAGCACAATGCGAGTGTGTTCATATCGTTGCATGTTTACATGTCTTTCCTTTGGTTTGCTCAATATCCCGTTTCATTCTATGCAGAGCAGGCATGCGGATATTATTACAATCGGAACCAATATTATAGACGATTAAATGAGCAGCAATTTAAATCATCAAAATAAATACACACAGATGAAAAGAGTCATGGCTAAATTTGGGATTACTGATCCGGGCAAGAAACTCATGACTTGCTTGACTGAATCGTGGACAGGACGTTCTGTTTAAAGTGTTTGGATGTGTCCTAGAAACTCGAGGAAGATTTCGCTGCTTCTGTTTACAAAACAACAAAAGAGAGCGAGTCTGGCAGAGCTTCAGGAACGCTGAACAATTGATCATGTGTGCATTTGCCCTATAGAGAGAGAGTGGGTGGACAAAGTGCTCATGGGAGACTATGGGATCAGACACTATCAGCCGCTTGCAGGATGATTAAAGGAGCACAAACATGGAAGAGCCATTTTGCTTGGGTAAACAAAATTGTTTATGATGTTTATTAACATTCCATGAATATAATCGTCCCATTAAGAGTGGTTTAATTACAGTTATGAAAGGAATATTTGGAAAGAAAAGATATCGCATGACTTCCACCCATATAAAAAAAATATACTGTCGTCTCTTTTTGGAACCATTTTTGCAACAATACATTGTAAAATGTATTAATGCTCTTTTATTTATGAGAAGTATAATTTAATCACTAACATTTATTTTAAAAGTCCATTTCATTTCGAGGTTTATTTGATTCCGCTATAATTGTGGCTCTGTGGGGTTTTGAATCTTTTTTTGTTATAGGGTAAATGCAGGGCACATGTTATCCTTGCAGCTCTGTCTGCTTCATTAGTCTGCCCAGAGCGCACTGACGCTGATGGACCTTCACAAATGAAGTGCCATATCAAATACGTCACATTATTAGTGCACAAAAAATCATATTTACATACACCGCTGACCCACTATCAAAACATCAGTCACACTCAAGACTGAGAGGGGCACAGAAGAGAGTTTGATCTTGGTAAGACAAGCACTGGTGTTGATGAGCTGGCTGGCTCCTGCACTGCGGCAGAGACTGTGTGAAACTGGAAGTGTCTGTGGGTCTGCTGCAGAGGCAGACAGCTCATCAGTAATCACAGAGCGATGCTCGCTTCCCCTCCTCAGGAGGGAGAAGAAACCCACCCAAACAGGGATCATGGTTATTGCTACTCACCGTTCTTTCAGAGACAATTGAAGTAAAGATGCATTGTAGAATGTTGAAAAAAAAGGTCCACCTGTCAGAACAAGATCAAATTGGGGCGTGGGGGTCGGGGGGAATTATTTCATGCCAAATTATTTGTGCTCTGAATGAATAGGGTGTATTTTACTGTCCCATTACCTTTTTAATGTTAACAAATCAATTAAAAACTGGCTGTCCCACCTTGGAGATATAGACCTACTGGACTGTACCCAGCAATTAAAATCATACAAAATGTCATATTTTTGACATAATCTGTTGAATTGATATTTAGTGTATTTAAAAAAATATTTGAAATTAATTAATTTTAATGACCAAAAACAAAAAAAAACCATGGAACATGACTTTGACTTTTGGCATGACTTTCTATTTAATTGAATACACTAACGTCATATAAACTGTATATTTCATTTTTCCATGAACGTTTTTATGAAACCTTCTTTGACTGTATCCAGCAATTAAAACCATACAAAAAATATTAATTTTAATGAACTAGGTCCAGCACCCCCCCCACACACACACACACACACACACACAAAAAGTCTTTACCTTTTTTTACCTTTTTGTCATCGATTAGTGATCCACAACAAGATAGGAATGATTAGACATAATAATCAATAATTGATATTAGTAATTAATAATAATTGAATGTTTACAGTTTTACCCAAGTACCCTAAATTTGATTCATTTTTTATTAATTTAATTTACCCTAATTTATTTTTAAATAAAAAATAAAAATGTATATAATTTTTTAAAACTAATTATTTCTAAACTATTTAATTTTAATTCTTTTATTGCTAGAAAATAATGTGATTTTTGACAGAAATATTGTCTTGTAAGTGAATCGCTTAATTTCTTCTCTTCTAGACTAAAATGTCTGCACACTAATAAGTGACTTCTAATAAAAAAGTTCTATTTATAAAGCACCTTTCCCAAGCTCCAGGTCACTGTACAAGGAGATAACACAGCATCAAACAATCACATATATACATGCACATATAAAACAGCAGAACACTAAACAGAGGCGGGTTGGAAATTATACAAGATAGGTTTTTAGTTTAGATTTGAATGAGGCTATAGAAGATTTGATTTATCACTACATAACCATAAATGTTGTTTATATGTAATCAATGACATCTACAAGCAAACGATTTAAAATAAGCTACTTTAAAATGAGCTCCCCTGCAATTTTCTCTGGTTTTGTGCCATGATGCCTGTGGCATTTAAGCATATCTGTTCATAGCTGAGTGAGCAATTCCTTTCCCTGTGCCTGTCCAGATGTTGGCCTAATTTGCTATGACTATCAACGTATGCACTCTTACAACTCCCTCTCCATGTGGATAACTATGGCCTTGTTTACTTCGAGGGATTTTTACTTCACAAGTTCACATGTTTTGTGTTAGCAGACACTAGAGTTGGCTGAGGTGAGACTGAACCCTCGGGTCCTTGTACTTTCGCTGCATGTGGCTATTGCATGGCATTTAACAATAACCTTCTAGCATGCTTTCATAAGCGCTGTTGAGTGGATCAAAGCACCAAAGATATGAGGCAGGAGGTCAACGCTTTTGATAAACTCCCACTCTGATATCACCTAATCGTGTGTTTAAGTCCTACTGGGAAGTTTGTATTTACGATGTGGGAAGTCGTATTTACGACGTCAGGTGCGACCAAGCACTTTTGTCATGTAAGATAGCGGTGTATTTTCTCTTTATTAATGGCACAAAAATACAGCAATGTTCTTAAACTGTATTTATATTAAAATGAAGAAAAAGGAATGTGCATCAGTGTGTTTTGCTTTTTGTTTTAAATTAATTTATGAAACCACTGTAGCCTAGGCCTATTATATTGTTATATTATAATGCTATAATGTATTGTTTAGGCAGTCAGCTTACTTTGCTTTGTCAATTTCAAGCCTGTCAATATTACTAGGCTACTAAATACTTTTAAGTATTTTGGTGTTCCGCCATGTTGTTCACTAACACTCCCCCAACTCGCAAAGATCAGGGCTTAAAGAAAATCCCGAGCTTCCCACTCGTATTCTCACTCAGTCAATGACGAATAAGGTTTAAGTGTTAAAATAAATTGATCGAGATAATTAATTTTGGAGTGTTAACAATGAGATGTGGTTTTTAATAATCAATTAACACTGCTTATGTCATTTTTTACAAGATGGACAAAATGTGTCTCCAAAAAAGTCGGTTTAAAATTTGGTTCAACCATGAATATTTCTAAAATTATTAACTTGCAGATAATTATTCATGAAAAAGCTATATTTATGAAAATAAAATAAAATTTATTTCATTTTAAGATATTTTAATAACAAATGAAATTGCTGTATTGACCTTCGTTAAGAACTGAATGACCTTTTAAACTTCAAAATCTTTAAAATACCTTTATATGTAGTGAAATATAATTAAAACCTTTTGGATTCAATAAAAGCGATCAAGTTGTACTACCTTACTTTGGGTGTCATATCTTTGTTTTTTTATTATTATTAAGGCCTTAAAAATAACCCATCATGTCCTTGACCCATTTATGACATTGTGGTGGCGTTCATGTGTGCACCAAATGGACGTTTAATTCACACAATGATTTTTTTTATAGATACATACATACTTTGGGTACAGCTTTGAGTCATGCTAGTCCTCACTTTGTAATGCACAAAACTTAATTTCACAGATGGTCAAGTCAAGGGTCTTAAAGACTGCAAATAGCTCGGCTGTAAACAAACATCACACGCTCCCAATAGTACTTCTTTAATCTAATGTTCTACTTTGTTGCTTAGCATATTTCATTATGATATCTTCATTTTACATGCGCCGAAGGAGCAAATTCATTATGGTTGTCTTTGTAGAGCTGTTTCCCGGTGAGATTTGAAGATGGGGTTGGCTGCTGAGTCGGGGTCTCCACCTCAACCTCATGTCCTCCTGGCAGCGTTCCTCTTTTGGACACTAGAAGCAGCTTGTGCCCCACGCTTCCACCCAGATGTTGTGTCTTGAGACAGATGTGCACCCCAGCTCAGTATCCAAGGAATCAAGGTAATGTGTAGTTAAGAAGGGAGATGTCTTATACTGGCTGATGAATAGAAGGAACGTGCCAACGCAACAGCCCACCTGGCATTTAAACAGACACTAACAGAAGGAGAGATAGCATTTTATTAATGGAAATAGAAATGTAATAATAAGTCATTGTTTTGATAGATTTAAAGAAGAAATAGATTCTAAGATTTTTTTTCTCAGAAATTTCTTAGCAAGTATGCATTCAATTGATTGCACAGAACTTAATGACACTAAATCCATTTATAATGTTCCATTTCTAATAAATGCTGTTTTTTAAACTAATTTTGAACTTTAATCAAATCCTGAAAAACGGTTTCGGCTAAATATTAAGCAGCATGTCTACCATTTACCAAATCATCATATTAGAATGATTTCCGAAGGATCATGTTATCGTTTTGAATATTACAGAAATTAAGCTACCTGATTTTGACATGAGTTACTATAAGTTTAAGTATGCTATGGAAGTATATATCTATATAAATGTACAACAAAGACAATTCAATTAAAAACAAACTCAAATACTCAATACTCAAGGTTGTGTGTGCCACACAAAGGCAAGCTTTATTACAGGAAAGACAAAAGGAGAAGACATCATTTCAAAAAATAACATTCTGAAATAAAACAGTGTAAAACACGAAAAAGAAAATAGTTGCCTGCCTCAAATGATAAATCCAAATAAATAGGACTAAGCAGTTTTACATTAAGCACATCTTTGTCAATCCACAACATGAACAAATATTTAATCTTGTGACATTCTTTTAGATGTCTTACAAAGATTACAAAACAGGATATGTACAACTGAAGAACTAGAGGACATGCTTGAAGTATATTTGTACCAAACAGTGTGCAATGGCAGCATAATGACTGAATGTCCTTCATCTGGGACGCTCACATGACCCAGAACTTCACAAACATAAATCGGCAGCTACAATGTATGACGTGTTAACACGCTGTTCATACTCCCTAGCACCCAAAATTCATTTTCATTTTATTTACAAAGTCACTAGACAATGCAATAAGGAATTTGGTGTGTGATCACAGTGGCGGAGCTTGTAAACGGCCACAGTGGCTGCCCGCATCTCATCCTCCGCCACTGAACAAAATATTGATTTCAAGTGTACAGAAATAAAGCAAAAACAACTATTTGAACAATAGTTAAATAATGGAAAAATATCTTTCATTAAACAGGACCAGCCTGTTCGGTTTTATTCCAAAAGTCTGTTTCCATTTCCAGTTTGGCCTTGAAGATTCACAAACAAAGCCCTTATCAGGTCAGCTGATCCATATATTAAAATGTCCAGTCTAAATCTCCTTCCCGTCCATCTGCTCCTCATGAATTAACCTCTCTTATGCTCATGAACAGAACATTAATATTCCAATTTGGTTGAAAATGAAGGGGAAAGACATTGCACTCCAATGGTCATATTTTCATCTAATTACTTTAACAAAGGCTCAACAGAGTCACAATATATTGGCTTGTTTTTACAGCAGCAGTGATGTATATCCACATAAATATATGCATGTCCACAAAGCATTAGCATGAATTTATAATAGCCTTTTTTTGTTTTAATTATTGCCACTGTACACACTTTGAATTATAAGCACTTGAACCATATTTATTGCTTTCTTTGTGGTGGAAAGCAGACTTCAAGATTAGCACTTTGCACAAGAAAGCATATTTTTATTTTTCCCATTGAGAAGTTTAGAAGCACGTTGGACGATATCATCCACAATTATTTCTGCTGCTAGTGCTGAAAATGAGCATGGAGGCAATGAAACGGGAGATTGCTACATAAGATGCATGAAAAACTAAACCCAAGCTGGTCTGAACTTAATTGTCTCAAACCAGGCGATGTACAGCTTTCTTTAACATCTCTCGAGGTCGTTTAAAAAAGGAAAGCCAAATTCGATCCGATCGAGACCCGAACTAGAACAGGGATTGCTTCACAAATTCATGGTTGTCTAAACTACAGAGCAGCAGGAGATGTTAAGATACAGATAATCACTGTAATATATTCCCCAGTCACACCCATCCTATCTCTCAGATAGATGTTGCCTCTAAAAATAGAAGCATGTATATATCAGACAGTGTTCTAATAGAGGAAATAAGGGAAAATTGACTTTGGTAGCATCATAAATGGTCTTTTTTTAACATATTTTTGGCCCTTGTTTCCCTCTATTCCCCCATCTTAGTGTTCAGAAATGAATGGCAACAACACACATTTCGCTTCCAGCACTGCAGCCAATTCGACCAGCATGATAATGCCAAATGGGCCTCGTTCTCCTCTACATGACCCAGGCCTCGCGCACAGCTCCCCAACGGTCCCGGCTTCACAATTCCCTTGGATCGGTTCCCTCAGATTTAGTCGGTGCATTCTGTAGGCATGTATTTTGAATCTTACACTAGAGAGCTGGTATTTATACATTGAATAGCTTACTTTGGAACCTCTTTAAAAACATGTGTTTCCTAAGTTGAATCACTCCCAGCTTCAGCTGGCACAACGACAGCAAATCTCTCAAGAACAAGGAGTGAATAGATGACGGCTGATGATTGAATCTCGTTTTGAAAAAGCAAGATACAGTGCTGAAAATACATATGCACTGTTGAAGAGCTCAGGACAAGGAGGACAGCGAGGTGTCCACTTGCTCTGAAAGGGGTTTCTTTGGGGGGTGAGGAAGGATTCCACACGTCAATGATGTGGCCATCGGAACCCACCCCCTTCCCCAGACCAAAGCGCAGGTAATGGAGTAGCTTTTGTTATGGGGGTGAAGTTCTCCACTCACATTACTGAGCAACTCTTGGCCTTCTCCTTCTTGAAGGTGGAGGATAGGAGCTCAGATTTGCTGGGGAGGTGCAGCAGGCGTTTGGACAGCCGGCGGGTCGGGCTTGGCTTGGCAAGGGGCTGCAGCTTGTTAATGCAAGCCAGCGCAGCTGTGCGGAACACGCTGTGGATGCTCTTCTCGGAGGTGAAGGCTGAACACTCCAGATAAGCCTCGGCACCCAACTGTTTGGCCATGGCAGAGCCCTGTGATGGAAGGAGATTCACAAACAACTCAGTTCGCTGTTGGTTCTTAATAGAAGCCAAAGATACAGGTCATAAATTCAAAAGCTTTGTTCATGTTGTGAGTCGTCTATATAGGCAGTTACCTTTTAAGACAGAAAATGGTCTTTCAAAAAAATTCTTAACCCCAAACTTTTAATTGTGGTAGTGTAGTTCAAAAAGCAGTTTTACAGAGAATATTGACTTGCAGCCTGAGTAAGCAAGATCAATGCAATAGTGGAAAGAAACAACGTGTGGCTGTACCTGCTCATGAGTGATGGGTGTTTGTTTCTGATTGGACAGTTCCATCAGCGTGCAGACATCTGTCCGAAGGTCTGTCTTGCAACCAACAAGGAGAATACGAGTACTAGGGCAGAAGTCGAGGATCTCAGCCCTCCACTGCAAAGAGACAGAAATATGTAAAATAACTGTTTTTGATTAATCATACAGAGCAAACACATTGTTCTGTATAAATAGGGTTGAATATTGTAATCTTGATTCTTAAGTGCCAAGCACTTCTGGCGAGTATGGTGTGATAAATATTGCAGCCCCAAAATGCCGAAGTACAGTAAAAAAGCAAAAACGAATGAATCATTCATAAAGAACTCTAAATTAAACTTCATAATCCCCACATGAAACACATTTTTAGGTTACCTGACAAAACATTTTATGGTAAAGAATACCCAAATGCAGTGAGGTCAGTGGTGGGTTTGAATATTAATAGGAATATCTAGTTACCTTCTTAAGTCCACTGTCAAAGATATCTGGGCGACTGATGTCAAAACAGAGGAGCACGGCATCGGAGTCACTGTAGCAGAGGGGTCTCACGTTATCATAGTATGGAGATCCTGAAACAAGAGAGAGATGCTAATGAAGAGATGACTACAATGATGAGAGAGGAAATTAGCAGAAAATAAAATGTCAGTTCAGAGGTAGAGAATATTTTTAATTTACATTTCAATACAAAATTATGACAGCAAGCATTTTTGAAATCCACAAACCAGCAACATTAACAAAATGAATAGACAATTTTGGTGTATTGATCAAATCCAACCGTAAAACAGAAACATTAACGAAATAAACATTAAATTTTAGTTTAACGCCCGTTTCACACATACTCCGTTTACAGTGCGTATGCGATGCGTATACGGTACAGGACTAGCGTAGCATGGTTGTTGGTGCCAGACGGGCCGGTCTGAGAATTTCATAATCTGCTCAGTTACTGGGATTTTCACGCACAACCATTTCTAGGGTTTACAAAGAATGCCGTGAAAAGGGAGAAACATTCAGTATGCTGCAATCCTGTGGGCGTAAATGCTTTGTTGATTCGGGAGGTCAGAGGAGAATGGGCCGACTGATTCAAGCTGATAGAAGAGCAACTTTGACCGAAATAACCACTCGTTACAACCGAGGTATGCAGCAAAGCATTTGTGAAGCCATAGCACGCACAACCTTGAGGTGGATGGGCTACAACAGCAGAAGATCCCACCGGGTACCACTTATCTCTACTACATAAGGAAGGAAAAAGAGGCAACAATTTGCAAGAGCACACCACAATTGGACAGTTGAAGACTGGAAAAAATTTGCCTGGTCTGATGAGTCTCGATTTCTGGTGGGACATTCAGATGGTAGAGTCAGAATTTGGCATAAACAAAATGAGAACATGGATCCATCATGCCTTGTTACCACTGTGCAGGCTGGTGGTGGTGTGTAATGGTGTGGGGGATGTTTTCTTGGCACACTTTAGGCCCCTTGGTGCCAATTGGGCATCGTTTAAACGCCACGGCCTACCTGAGCATCGTTTCTGACCATGTCCATCCCTTTATGGCCACCATGTACCCATCCTCTGATGGCTACTTCCATGTCACAAAACTCAAATCATTTCAAATTGGTTTCTTGAACATGACTATGAGTTCACTGTACTAAAATGGCCCCCACAGTCACCAGATCTCAACCCAATAGAGCATCTTTGGGATGTGGTTGAACGGGAGCTTCGTGGCTTGGATCTGCATCCCACAAATCTCCATCAGCTGCAAGAAGATATCCTATCAATATGGGCCAACATTTTTAAAGAATGCTTTCTGCACAATGAATCAATGCCACATAAAATGAAGGCAGCTCTGAAGGCGAAAGGGGGTCAAACACAGTATATGGTGTTCCTAATAGATAGAGAGACTAAAGTACAAATAAAATAAGTTAGAAATAAAATCAACTTCTGTTTGTCAGCTGACTGTCTGTGAATGTGCTGTATCTGCAGACAGAAGCAGACAAAGGCCAGAGGTAGAGCTCCCCTGTTCATCATACATCCTGTTAAAGCCCTCTTCTCACTGCGTGCCATATTGGCATTTTAAAGATGAAGAAAATGACAATTGAGCTCTAAATCCTCATTGATTTAGGTGTCTCGCTCTCGGGTTTTTTTTCCCAGTAGATTATGCAACTGGAGCGATGGGGCTGGGGTTGGCACTCTTTCCCGCTCTTGCTCAGAATCCTTAAGTCACCCCCCTCCTCAGTACCTCCAGTCCCTCTGTTTCCACAGCAACAGCCTTGGAGTCAACCATCTGCAGAGCGCCGTCTTTCTAAAGGCATCCCTTAACTGCCCATCAATCATTTGATACAGAGCAGTGCCCACCCACTTGGTACTGAGGAGATGCTTGGGAGGCGTAAACAGCCTTATATACACCTCACTATTGCAGAGTCTCCTTTACTGGATGATTTGTTCCCTTTGAACCTCACGTGTAACAGTCTCCACGTCTTTGCAAGAGTCAGTGAAATGATTGTTAGCCATGCACTGCAGTCTAGAAGCCTCATAGTTGACAATATTGATTGAACTTTGTTGAAAAGTGAGCTTTCTTAAAAAAAGGGGTGGGGGGTTTGCATTAGAACATGTCACTCTTATGAATTGAATCATTTTTATTTCAGTTTAGAAAATCAAAACTTTTCAGTGCGATTCCCAAATAACTGATTCTTTGATTCTTATTATTGAATCAAATCATTTGATTCCCAAATAGTTGATTATTTTTTTAGTGACTCAAACTCCTACGGTTTATTAACGTACTTTGCTATATAGAATATAGTATAAAGTCTGAAAAACTTTTGCAAGAACTGTTACGTTTTTTCAAAAATGTCTTTTACGAAAGTATGCCAACTAAAATAATATAGTTCTTTGACTCCAATCTGTAAACATCAAGTAAAATCCCTAAACAATATGTTAATATTCAATTTTACGTCATGTTAATTCAAACTTATCCAACATGACTCTTATGATTTCTTTCAATTAATCACTCAGACTCGGTCTTAAGTTGTTATTTTGAATCAGTCTGATAAATCCTTTACTCAATACTCAAATATTTTTAACGTTGAGTGGAGTACATTCAGTGAAGGATTTGCCAGACTTTTTCAAACTGATAAGTCTTGACTTTGAGAATCTTATTGAGCATTTAGTTAAAGAATTGCTCAAAAGGGTCATGTTAGTTAAGTTTTAATGAACTAAAATTCAACAAGCTAATTTCCCTCATTTCATTATAAAGAGATATCTGGTTAAAGTAGGAATGGGTTCGAGTGAGTGTGAGCCACACTGCAGACATATCACTCTGAAGCACAGATCACCGCCTCTTTCCTCTATTACCGGGAAATCACGAACACACAAACCTGGGCGTGAGGCTGCATTCAACTGCTGTTGATTATAATGCAGAGATCGATGTAGATGTACACCGAGGGACAAGAAGCAATTTCAATTAATCTTGACAAAATGGCACATCCCAGCAGTCAGAGACAAAGACCTCCACATGGTGAGCTTACCAAAACTCACTCAAACCACTGTTTGAAATCTGAAAAGGACACCGTGACGCTTCTACTACTGGCAGGGAGCGCTTCCTATCATGAATCATGTATACCACCTGCAGTCTTGGACCATAGAACTGCACTATGTGTGCAGGGATGTGAACAAACCACTTCTCTGCTCTCAACCCTGGGCCACATGTTCCCTGGATGTTGGCCGTGTATTACCAGATGTAGGGTTGTTGAAGCGTGCAAAAAGGAGGAAAAAAGAGCAGAGTAGAGTAGCTACAATCCCACTAAATGCTTTTTTGTTGAGAAGCCATGCCTGGAGCAAACTAGCTTAACTGAAAAGTGGGCCAACGTGAGCATGTGTTTGATATGAGATGGCCTTTTGCTTGGGTGCATGAAGAGTCTTGTGAAGAAGAGAACAGATGGAGGTAGAGTGGGCTGCTTTTGTGTGCCGCACAGACCAGAGCCGGAGCGTATTCCATCTGCTGATCCCTTTCATTCTTTGAAAAACTATTTTAGCAGCGTTTCAGCAATGACTCTGAACCATGAATGTAACCATCAAGTTGCATCAGACATGTTCCGAAACATAATGAAAAGAATCACATTCAAACTAAAGAAAGATTTTTGTGTGCTTGACGTCACAGTTCGGATTGTAAAAACGTCACTTGAAAAGGTGGTCTTGGGTATGATTCACTTCAGTACTTATTAAAAGAGTCATGTTCACAATGGTCGTCCCTCATGACTAAGCCTTCTCTGACAGTCTAAATGAGACCGTGATAACAGATCCTGTCAATTATTATGGCTTAATGTCATTTACTAGGGAAAGAAAATATCACTCCAGTGTGAAGATGGTATCATAATGAAAAGAAGAAAGCATTTTACCCAAGTGAATGAGCTTGCTGTATTGAACTATGAAAAAGTCTGGCTGCAAAAACAATGCCAGACGATACGTTATTTTAAGGTTGTCACAAGCTCAATTAAACAACCCATGTCTAACTCAAGAACAATAACATGATTCTTTTAATTAAGTGTTTAAAAAGACTCATCAGTCGGAAGAATAATTCACTTAATGAACTGAATCAGTCAGAACAGTTGTTATTGATCTGCAAATCATTATCATTCATGTTTGACTCAAAATAAAGCACAAATTATTTTGTGTAGAGATGCACCGATAAAATTTTTGGCCGATACGATAACCAATAATTATTTATATTTGAAAGCCTGATTACGAAAACAAAAGTCTCACCATTAAAAGTCATGTCCCAAAGTTCTCATTATAATTTTATATGTAGCCTATATTGCACTGCACATGCTGACAGTGGACTGTCACCTGTATTTTAAAGGGATACTCCACTTTTTTTGGGAAATAGGCTTATTTTACAACTCCCCCAGAGTTAAACAGTTGAGTTTTACCGTTTTCAAATGCATTCAGCTGATTTTCTGATATTTAGAAGAATATCAGTAACCAGACAGTTTCTGGTCCCATTGACTTCCATAGTATATATATTTTTTTCCTACTATGGAAGTCGATGAGACCAGAAACTGTCTGGTAACTGATATTCTTCTAAATTTCAGAAAATCGGCTGAATGGATTCGAAAACGGTAAAACCCAACTGTTTAACTCTGGGGTAGTTGTAAAATGAGCCTATTTCCCAAAAAAGTGGAGTATCCCTTTAAGTTTACATATCTCTTTAAAGTTTTCCCAGATGAAATTTGTGGCAAAATTTGGTTATCAATGTAAATAGGCCTTTATTGACAGACTAATATCACTGATATCAATCTATATCACTGCTTAATCTGTCTCAGGAGGTGAACTCAAAAGACGAAACCAATGCTTCATACACGCACAAGCTGTGTTTAGTGGACTTGCGGGCCTCTTGGACCACCACCAATAGGAACATCGCCTTTGGGTTATATGACGGCTATAAGAAAGCAGCTGTGCTGAAGAGGAACCTCTCCACCGAGGCTCTGAAGGGTCTGCGAATCGACACCCAGGTGCAGATGAAAAAGCTAAAGCGCTCCATGTCCAGCTACTCCTCAAACACTGCTCCCGCTACACCAGTCATCACCACAACCACTCGCCCAGAGAAAAGTCAGAATGAAGGTAGTTTCTTCTTTAGACTGTCAGCCCGAAAATCTGCATAATGTTGCTCATTTGTGAGGTTTTATTATTGCGCACTAACAAATAAGTGCGAGTCCTCAAGTCTACATAGGCTTTCTTTAACCCAGTTGATCCTTGTTAGGAACCTCCATGCTGCAGAAGCTTATCGAGGAGACTGATAAGTTTGTGGTCTTCTCTGAAGAGGACGCGGGAGTGAGCGATCAGCTCTGTGGTATTGCCGCATGCCAAACCGATGACGTTTATAACCGCAACTGGTTCATAGAGCTTGTCAATTGTCAGGTATGAATTCTAAGAGTTACATATACTTCAAGATACTGTTTTAGAATATCTAAACGTCTTCCCATGCTCACTGTGTTTAGATGATGTTGCGAGGCACAGAGACTGCCGGCTGCGTGCTGGTGTCTGCCGCCAAGGCACAACTACTGCAATGTGAACACCATCCCGCTTGGTACAGCGACACACTCAAGCAGAAGACCACCTGGACATGCCTGCTGGATGGTATGCAGTATTTCGCCACCATGGAGCAAAACCCCTCTGAACAAGAAGACTGGCAGCTGTGGCTGGAGGTGGGTTCAGAAGTCCAGACATCACTCTAATGCAATTTATGACTGGCAAAGCATTGCGTTTCAGCAGTCAAATCC
Source organism: Cyprinella lutrensis (assembly GCA_027497675.1). Lineage (NCBI taxonomy): Eukaryota > Metazoa > Chordata > Actinopteri > Cypriniformes > Leuciscidae > Cyprinella > Cyprinella lutrensis. The sequence continues at coordinate 14,312,098 of JAOTRC010000009.1, read as the reverse complement.
GATTTTGTGGACCTACAGGTGAAGAACATTGAGGAGCACAGGCAGAGGAACCTGGACTCAGTGCAGGAGCTGATGGAGAGTGGCCAGGCTGTTGGAGGCATGGTCAGCACCACCACAGGTGTGCCATTTTAAAGTGCCCATATTATGTTCACATTAAGTTCATAATTATATCTTTGGACTGAATACATCAAAACACATTATTTGTTCTCATACTGTAAATTGCTGCACAACCACTTTTCACCTTGTGCCTGAAATGCTCTGTTTTAGTTTTGTTCTCTTTAAAGCCAACTTTTTCGAAGAATCAGTTGTTTAGAGTGTTTGTTTGATATCCAACAACCCTTACCATAATCATGTTTTAGCTCCACGAGCAGCTGTAAACAGTATTTTTACAGTATT
>JAOTRC010000009.1:14300892-14311446 GCA_027497675.1 Cyprinella lutrensis | reverse complement strand
TACTGGGTAATAACTAGTACTAACCCTGAACCTACCCCTAAACATAACCCTGTTCCATGTACTTACCTTATATTAGCCAGTATTTTATAGGTAAGTAGTACCCTGTAAGTACTGTACTGTAAAAGGGAGCGGTACCGAAAATTTACAGTACCTACAAGAGTATTAAGCAGAATCATATTTACAACATTGATAATGCTCAGAAATGTTTCTTGGGCACTAAATCAGCATATAAAATGATTCATCATACGACACTGAAAATTCAGCTGTCATCACAGAAATAAATTACATTAACAAGGAAACATTTATTTTGTAATAATTCAGTTTTTTCTCTATTTTTAAACAAATATATGCAGCTTTGGTGAGCATAAGATACTAATAGTGTTATGTTGCTAGGAGAATATAGTTTTGTGAGAAATACTTCAGTATCATTTTAGTTCTTTACCAAATAATCAATTTATCTTTTCCCTGAACTTATGGATATGCAGCCAATTCAGTTTATATCCGAGAGTAGACTGAATTGAAATATTTAACTTGATGGAAATACAGTCTGACTTCTACAACACCAGCCATGATTAAGAGCTAAAAACTGGATAAAACTCTGGTTTGCCCTCTCATCCTCATTCAAGCCCCGATTCATCCCCTTAAACCATACTCTCTCTCAGCTGGCTTGTCTCCAAGCAGACTATATCAGATCAAAAAGCATGAGCAAAAGGCAGGGGCATATTAACAGCACATATTTCATTCAGCAATCTGTACATGAAATCTTAATCCTTGCTCTCTCTCAGTCTCTCTCCCTCGCTAGCAATCACTATCGCACACGTACACACAGACAAACACATTTTAGAAACCTAGTCCTATCAGCCACACTTCACAGTCAGCGGACAGCCAGACGTTACTGGGTGCTAATGATGCTTCTATTGGCAACACATCCAAAGAGACATGAGGTTATCATGCCTGTCATTTACTAGGGATACAGAAATGAGCAGAGAGTAGACACAGCACATTGTAATCAGGTCAATAGGCTACAATGGGAAGCCGTGGGGAGATGTGTGCTTCCTCAGTGATCATGTAGTTGTTAGACTACGGATTATGTACGGCAGTTGTTAGAAAGACAGACATAGTCTAGTCTCATGCCTGATGCGTATTGGACCAAAAAAAGTGCTTTCTTGATTCGGCAAGCTCTAATCTGATTGGCTGACTTGACGCAACTTCCAGGATTAAGGGCATACATGGTTTATCATCAGTCATCTTGGAAACAATCACATTAACATGGCACTTTTTAGGACAAAATAATCACTGGATTTTCCAATTCAAGTATCAATTCTTAGAATGATTTTCAAGTTCACTAGATATCCACAAGCAGAAATTCTGATCACGGAGTCTGTACTCATTTTTCACAACGTGTTGTATTTTTTCTTTGTAGAAAATAGTTTGTATATGGTGTTCTATTGCAAGCTGAGCATCTGTTACTATTATTCTACATTTACATTTTCGTACACTGCTTCAGAATTAGCATAAATAATATGTTGAATATTCAAATCAGGTCTGGTTTAGTAATCAGCATGACTGGATTGGCCCAACATGGATCAAAACAAGCCAGGCTGTGTCCTTGAGCAGAATATAAAACAGCTACAGTTCGTAACAACTGTAAGGAATGTAGCAATTGACAGTGACTACAGACTATTAAGATACTGGTACATTTTCTAACATCAAACAATTCTGTTGTTTCCAATTTCTAGGATTTTCTCCAGACAATTTCAATTAGACAATGAATACACTCTAAAGCAAAATGCTTGAATATCTGATGATATTAACTACACAGATGCAACATTGTGGGACTGTAGACGAAAAAAAAATAGTCTTTTGGCTAATTCCGGCAAGTTTACAGAAATTATTAACGTGCACTGTCCCTGTAATAAAATGCCCCCTCCTAGTATGGCAAGCCGTTTTGACTTTTAATCATTAGGGATATGAATTCTTGATATCAAGAAATAAATTTGAACTAGTAAAAACTAATTCTTGATATCTGTAATTGGATTTACAAAAGTTAAATTTCATAGGCTGCCATTCAAATTCAATTGTTGATATCAAGAATTGATTTAGTTGAAATTCTAATTTCAAATATCACCAATACAATTTGTACTAGTAAAAATGATCATTTTTGATTTCAATAATTACATGGTTATAGTGCAAATGTCTGTTCTTGATATTAACAATTGAATTATGAAAAAGTTCATTTTTGATATCAATAATTTGATTGTCACTAATGAATTTCAACTAAATCAATTCCTGATATCAACAACTGGATTTGAAATGGTGAAATTTAACTAGTGAAAATTCAATTACAGATATCAAGAATTAGTTTTTACAAGTTCAAATTTAATTCCTAATATCAAGAATTGGCATTTTAACTAGTGAAAATGTAATTGTTGATGTCAAAATTAATGTCCTGGTAATGAATAAATGACAAACGGCTTGCCATACTCCTAGTCCTTTTTGACATCACATTAGCATATAGCAGTATATACCAATCAAGAATCTCTCTAATGTAGGCAATTTTGATTTAAAGTTTTTCTAAATAAACAGAGCTCATACGTTTTTCCTCCTTTACACCACACATTTCATTTTATGTCGAGACTCATAGGGCTTCATTTACATAATGATGTCCTCCAAGTTACATAACATGCCCAAAACAAAATGTTACTTTCGATTTAGATGCATTTTAATATTTAGTCACGGGTCACCCATTTATTCTTACCTGATGTGTCCCATAAACTCAATTCAACACGTTGGTCATCAAGCTCCAGACAGGCCGTGTAGTTCTCAAATACTGTGGGCACATATGTCTGAGGAAGAGATGCGGCATATTAAAACTGATGAAAATGCATGTGATGCAACATGTATGTGGTGCTTAAAAACAAACTGGGGTAAGTTACCACTTTAAATCTTTACTGTTCCCTGCCTCTACGTAAACCGATTTAATGTTTGCATCATTTTGTAAAATCCTAACGGACTTGGTAACCAAAGAATGTTACAATAAAACTATTCTTAACATGTATGAGAGAAACAACGGATACTCTAGACATAAATGTCATTCGGAATAACCATTAATAATATTACAGAATTGTTTTAACAAATAAGTAGGCTATATGAGAAATTCTGTAGTCTACTGACCTCCGGATAACAATCCTTCGCCAAAACCTGTAACATCGCAGTTTTCCCGCATTGAACATCCCCAACCAGCACCAGTTTACATCTGACCACCATTGGTTGTGCGTTTCTTCTCTCTTTCATGGTTTCACGATGTCTTCTAACAGAATAAAATAAACAAAAAGTAAAACGCCTAAAACAGACAGACGCGAGGATGCGCGAGTGTCCTACTGTTTCTGTGGTGATAATACACAACACTGCGCCGAAGTGATTGAACTGTGGACTGTGGGCTTATATGTGCCGCACAGCAGCCAATCACCTTGCACGATGCTCATGACGTCTCGCATTATTCCCTCCTCCATCTGGATGGCAACGTATTTCCCCGACGACTCACTCTTTTGGGAAACTTTTGGCTAATCCTTATCGGTGAAAAATTCCACAAGAATCCAAATTTTATAGACGAGTTATCCAAAATAACAACACCAGGGTTGTTCTGTGATTACAAAAGACGCTTTACAAATATATTATAATTGAGATAGTTTGCTTCAATGTATGTCTATCACAAACAAACTAAATGATGCCACTTCACGGCTTTTCCTGCATAATGTGGCGTCTTAATTATCTCCCGAATAGCTAATTAGATTGTTTTCTCTCTGGACCAAAAGCCAGTCATTTGGTTTGTTCACAGATTAGTGTCCTACCACTATACGACTTTACTTTCACCTAGTTTAATGATCTGTGAATTGCTTACTTCTCCTTTCATTTCTCTGAGGTCTTTTTTTTTTTTTAAAAAAAATATCACAACAACCTCAAATATTCCCCAATTAGGCTAAATCCCCAAAAATTCAATAGCTAATTCTTAAACTATTAGTTTTTTCCCCTGCCATAATACTGAAAACATGGTTTTGATCAAATGTATCCATTTTGACATGTTTAGTCATTTTACTGTAAAGTCTTGCATGACTCCTCTTAAAAATCCCCTTGACTAAAAAGATGAAACGTTACTAACGGACTGGATTTTTGGACAAATTGCTTTTTTGATCCCAGTCTGTGTTTGTTTTGGACATGGTAGTTTAATTAATGACGAATGTGAGGGCAAAAGTTTATTGGCCTGATGGGGAAGTTCAAAATGTAAGCCCCAGGGAGTCTAAGGAGCCTAAAGTGGTGTGATAGAAACTAGGCACAGAGGCTCTGACACTTTCAAGGTTATATTTGTATGTTAAACACCTCAGAGACAGCAGGCTGAGGGGAATAGACCTTACGCAAACACTTCTCTCCCCTCTCCCCTATTCAATTACTCTTCAAACTGAAATTAGACGGTCTAATTTCACATCACTGAATGGTTTCAGAGCAGTATACATTAATATTGCACGTGTGTAAGATTTATCATGCACATTGTCTCAGTTTTTGTCCCTAAAGTCGTACAATGTCAAACTGCAAACAATGTTCTGTGGTGGCATTATAATATTTTTTCTTCATTTTGAATGGAAAGAGCCATTGTACTCTTTTATTATGCCTTTCAACCTATATTGAGCCAGTTAGTAGTATCATAGATGAGGCTTGTAGTATCCGCAGCAGGGGTGGAGACCACATGAAGTATGTATGAGAAGAATTCCCCTGCTGTAACAGCAGGGCACAAAGCACAGGAAAGCAGGTGGAGCTGAATAATCAACAGCCCCAGTGTGTCACAACACAATCTGCTGTAGGAGATAGAGGAATAAGGTGTCAGAAGGTTGTAGTTGGGTTCCTACCTTTGTTTAACCTCAGAGTTTCATGGTCACATGGCATCCATTTAAGATAATTATGTAAGATGTACATAATTATTTAAGATAATTATGTATGACATATTGAGTATGTGGAATATTTTCAAAATTAAAGTTAAATAATGACATAAATACATTATGGATTATACATAATAATTTACATATTTAACATACATGCATATATATTTTAAGATTTATGTACTTTATAGCTGTCATCTGTGTTATTCCCTTTGTTCAGAAACATCATTCCACTGACTAGTGCACTAATCTCATTTTTACCTGTCAGTTTAAATCTACACTAAAACCACAATCACTTTTACCTGTATTCACATAGAACATTATACATTTCTATTATTCAAATCAGTTAAATAATTAGGCTGCAAAGAGTAGGTCAGCCAGAACCGGGGACACTTCCTATGTAACATCCGATGCACTCATTAAGAAGAATGGCATCTACACTAATATTAGTCTTTGCGTTTACTGAAGTCAGCCGGATCCGGGCCTCCGACCTCCAACCAGATGGAATGGTGTAATATTGTGAATGGTCTGATCCAATGTAACTGACCTGTAATGTTGCCTAAATCATAATCATACACTGTTCATTTGTTGCCCCCTGACTGAGCCTGGCTTCTCCAAATGATTTTTTCTCCATTCTGTCACCTGATGGGAGTTTTGGTTCCTTGCCACTGTTGCCTTGGCTTTTGGCTTGCTTAATTGGGGACACTTAATATTCAACAATATAATTGATCTGTCTAACTTCAGGTGGACGATGACTCATTTTTCTTCTAGAAACAAACTTAGTTGTATTATTTTTTTAATGTTCTCAATGTGAAGCTGCTTTCATACAACCTGTATTGTAAAAAGTGCTATTTAAATAAAGGTGACTTGACATGACTAATGGAAGATATTTTATGAAAACTATGAAAACCGCATAAAGTGTTTTAAAAGTGTGTTGACCAAATTACAAGATGCTTATATAAATTCATGCAACATAAAATTAACATACCAGGTCAGAATAGTTCACTTTTATTATGCTCGGGGTCCCATTACTACTTCAATGCTTTGACATGCAAAGTAAATTAGGCCCTTTGCCAATTTTCCCAGATTTCCTGCATATTCTGACATGTTCATTGTGTCTAAAGTATCAATTAACTTGTTTTCATTCAGCATCAACAGCCACAGACATGAGGACAATAGGACTGTTCACACATTCTCGTCCTTCCTCCTAACCACTCTAACCTTTAATGATCTGTGAATCTCCTAATTTCCTTCTGAGATGACCTCAAATATTTAAATATTTCAGTCCATTTGACATATTCCCTTTGTCAAGACTCCAAAAACACATTTCCAACAACCCACTCTTTGGGGAAACTTTTATTATATCTAAACTGATGAAAGATGTTATGAAGGTTTTAGATGTGTGTTGACCAAACTATCCACAAATTTGTTTAATTCATTAGAAAGATATATAAAAATGTTCTATATTCACTTACATAGTTATTTATTTATTCACTTCCAGGGACATATATATATTGCATGCGCTAAAGCAACAAAGACACAGCAATATTGCTGGGAAGTTATTAATTATGGAGATGTTTAAACGCATGTAATGTTGTATTTTTGTGCCGTTTCATGCATGTAACTTGCGTAGATGGACGTTTAGCATTTGTTGACAGTGCCAGAGATAAAGATAAACCCTCATGTGTGACAGATGGCTGTGTCAGTTGCAGATAAAAATGAAAGCATTTTCAGTGTCAGCCTCTCAGGAGGGAAATGGAGCATACAGAAATGAAGAAAAGTAGCATATGGAAATGGCAAAGCCCATTTGTTCTGCAGCATGTGTGGATCTGATGAATACAGCGATGAGGTCAAGTAGATCAGGGCAATTGCTCTCTGTCGAACTTTGCGTTCCGGTCAGTCGATCAGGACCACCATCTCTTCTTCTCCAGCTCTCTCATTATGGCCAAATCTTTCTTTGAGATTTGTTATAGGCCTGTTATGCTCTGATGACAGGGAACGTGATACTGAGAGCATATCAAGCCACAGCAGTAATCAGCTCTTCTTGCTTCTAGAAATCCAACTGAGAGAGAGAGAGACTCTAACAACACCCCTGACCCACAACCGCCCACTTGCAGCAGACAGAGGCCCAGCAGGCAGCTAATTAGCATGTGTTAATGAGTTCCTGTTCCAGGGTGACCCACTCAGCAGTGCAGGAAAAGTGTGGAGGTATGGTGTGTCTGCTTCACGGTGCTTGTAGTAAACACAATTACAAACAAGCCGGACATACTTTGAACTGCAAATCTATAGCACATTCCACCGGGGGTGTCCAAACCTGCTCCTGGAGGGCCTGCAAAATTCTTGTGAAATTCAAAGTTCCCATTCTTGGGAACCTGCAAAATTTAGCTCCAATTCAAATTAAACACACCTGAACCAGCTAATGTTGATGCATGTAGCTAAACTCTGCAGGACAGGGTTTGGACACCCCTGCAGTAAATGCAATTCGCTGCTGTTAGTTTGCGGCAGTAACAAGCTTCTACAGTAAATGCTCTTCGTTTCAACCCATGTTCAAGCATAAATCTGTGTGTGTTTGGCTTAGTCTGTCTGACCCCAAGTTTTCCCAAATTTTGGGTATTAGGGTCTAATATTTGACAAAATGTGACCTCATTGCTAAATGCATGCATTGTAAACTGATTAGCTGTTGACCTAAAATGTGCTTAGTGCTTAAAATTAACTTTCATTGAAGTCAACATTTTAATATGAATAACCTGATGAAATTAAGGTTATATGTCAAATAAAATTAAAATAAAACCAAAAAATATTTTTTAAGGCTCAGATCAGGTAGAAATCCTCCTTCAGGTAATTACTGCAGTTTCACATTTAAAGAATGTAAATTTGTAGAAAAAGCAGAGACAATGTTTTTTCATTTGCACACATTGTACATTTTTTTTGTTGGTTTAACTTAAAAAAAAGTAAACTACTTGCCTTAAAATTTTAAGTTCATTGAAATGTAAAAATTGAGTTAATACAATGAAGGAGATTGATTTAATCACCAGAAACTCAAAATATTATGTTATATGAACTTCATAAAATATTTAAGTTGATTTGACAAAAGAAAAAAATGTGATTACAAATCATGAAACTATTTTTTATGAACATATATGACAATGCATAATGCTAATTAGTAACTTAATAATGAAAATGAGTGTTGGAGTGTGTGAGAGAGGGGCTTATGCTGTTAATGAATGCATGCAATGATCAATATTACACGAGCTAACTATCTGTCTGACATTGATTTGTGTGTGAAGACTCAGTGTGTGCTGTTTTAATCAAAGCACTTCAGAAGCCCAGCTCAATACATTTGACATGCTTTGGGTTATTTTGGGGGTTTTAAATAAGGTTCACTATATTTTACAATTTTGTTACTTGTAGTTACTGTAGTAATAACTATAATGTATGCATACTTACACACTACTAACCCTAAAACATAACCCTACTCTTTAGTACATGTAGCTAATTATTATTACTCAGTACTTTAATGCATAATACACTAACACGGACACCATAAAATAAAGTCTAACCAAATAATACAAAGTAAAATGGTATTCGATGAGGTACTGTAAAGATAGAACTGTTGCCAATTATTTTATATATTATTTATAAAATATATAAAAAAGTTATTGTTAAACATATATTTTTTTATAAATAGAATAAAGGCAAGGATATTATCTATACATCTTTTGAACATTTATGTATGAAATATATATGTCTAACAATATAAATCTTTACTATCACTTTTAATCAATTTAACACATCCTTGCTGAATAAAAGTATTAATTTTATCAAAAAAGAAAGAAAAAAATGACTGATCACAAACTTTTGAACATTCGTGTATGTTGTTACAAAATATTTCTATTTTAAATAAGGCTAGAAATATTGATCAAAGAATCCAGAAAAAAGTATCGCAGGTTATAAAAAATATATATTATGTAGCTGTGTCCAACATTGATAATAATTCATCATATTGGAGTAATTTCTGAAGGATCATGTGACACTGAAGACTGGAGTAATGATGAGGAAAAAATTGTATTTTAAACTATATTCAATTAGAAAACCAATATTTTAAATAATTTATATTTTTTTTAATTTTTAAATTAATTTTATAATTGTATAAATGTAAAATAATATCACTGTTTTTGTGTATTTTTGATCAAATAAATGCAGGTTTGATGAGCATAAGACACTTCTTTCAAAAACATTAAAATGTTTCCAAACTTTTGACCGCTATATATATATATATAATTATGTTTCTGACAGATGGATGATTTGTATTGGCTTTGGCCTTGGGCAGACAGAGTACAAGTGTAAGCGGTGTGTGTGTGTGTGTGTGTTAACATATCAATATATTGATAAAGTGTTCAATCACATAATGGATGCTGGACTCACACAGAGTCTTGTCAGTGTTTTACACACATCTATCGATCATACTTAACTGTGGAAATTTCCCGGATTTGCTTCTCTGGGCATTAATGTGTGTCGAACAGTCGTCAATACACTCGCCTCTGGGAAAACACAAACTTTCTACTTCTTGCTATGATTATTAAATTATGAGGCAGTGCTAAATCAATATTTGAACTCTGTCTGGACTCCTATGGATTTCTGTGTGAAAGCTCAGCTTGTGAAGCGTAGGACAAATGGTCTTCATGTTTGATTAAACAAATATATAAATAGCATCTCAATCTCGATCTACGCGGGATATAACTAGAGTTGGGTCTGTTGGTGTTTCAGGAAACATCGAGTACAGTTGTCCTGTGGTGAACGACTGCGAGATCACCAAGAGACGGAGGAAGTCTTGCCAAGCCTGTCGTTTCCAGAAGTGCCTGCGCGCCGGCATGATGAGAGAGGGTCAGTTCCTCTCTAACATCACACTTTTACATTTCAACAATGCTATGACTTCTATTTTAGCTTAAGAGGTTTGTTTTGCATGAGTGTAAATAACCTGTGCCCATAAACTGTATTCCACACTAGCGGAAAAGCTCATTTTGTTATGCGATATTTCTAAAAATATTAGCATCTATCGTACATTTTACGTTAAGCCTCCATTATCTACATTTGTTACTGTATTTATTAATTATTCACGTTGGTAATTTAAATACAGCTGTTGATTGTTTGTTCACGTTAGCTCCGGTCCATTAAATAATATTAACAGATGCGACTTTGGATTTGATTAATAAATAAATGTTGAAGTTAACTAAGATTTAACAAGTTACTTGCATTGTTATTTCATGTTAACTAATGCAGTTGTCGATAAATAAAATGTCACTGCTTATATCTGCAATCTTAAATATTTATTATTCATTTTATGTAATAAAGCATCTATGGAGGCTTCTTTCCGTCACAGAATGAAACATAGAGAAGGTAATTCTGACTTTTTAAATCACAATTGCGAGTTAACATCTCGCAATTACAACTTTATATCATGCAATTCTGACTTTATATCTTGCAATTGCGAGATATAAAGTCAGAATTGCTAGATATAAAGTCAGAATTGCGAGATATAAAGTCATAATTGCGAGATATAAAGTCAGAATTGCTAGATATAAAGTCAGAATTGCGAGATATAAAGTCAGAATTGCGAGATATA
>JAOTRC010000009.1:14236465-14247444 GCA_027497675.1 Cyprinella lutrensis | reverse complement strand
GGGGGAGGGGGGGGGAGGGTGCGGTGCGGTGCGGCTCGATATATTTTCCTGCTTTTTTCTCCTTAGCCAATCACATGCCTGATTTATATATATATATATACATATATGTGTGTATGTATGTGTGTGTGTGTGTGTGTGTGTGCGTGAGTGTGTGAGTGTGTACTTTTACACATGCTCACTGCAGTCATCTCAAACCTGATCCAGGAGCGTCTACTTCTCTCCGTGTTGCCAAGGCACGTTGCCATGGAGATGAAGGCAGACATCAACGCCAAGAAAGAGGATATGATGTTCCACAAGATCTACATCCAGAAACACGACAACGTCAGGTACACAAATGCCAAGACCAGTGCATGGTAATGATGCCAATGTTGTCCTCACACCTCCCAAATGAGAACCGACACTGTTATAACACTCAGCACCCACGCGACTGAAGCAGGTGACAAGCCTGGATAAAACACAGACACATTAGACACTGATACCGCTTAAGGTTATCTTTCCAAAGGCTGAAGCTATGCTGAATGCTTAAACGCAGATTAGCGAACTCGCAGTCCTTGAGACATGACTTTCCTTCGTTTTGTTTTTTTTCCTCCCCCCTTTTCTCTGAGGGTCAAGTTTGGATACAGCAGTTATGATATACCAGACGTTATACAATCAATTAACACAGAGCAGTTTGAAATGACAGCAAGCCACTTTAGTAAAGCAGTGGAATTCAGGGAATGATGAACATGTTGTCCTGCATAATCCAAGCCAGCTTGAAGCATCTGTGCTGGGAAAACTTGGATGTGTGAAAATGCTAAATGTCACAAGCCGTGTAGGAATCCTGCTTTCCAAATGTTGTGAATTTTATCAGCCATTTATGAAGGCAACAGTGCCATCTATTGTCGCACAATAATGTTGTCCATACAGTGTGTCCATTCTGTCATTTCGTAAATTGTTGTTGATGACCGACTATCCTTCTCATTGCTATGAGGGCTTTAAAGACACCAGCCAAGTCCTGCTTTTCTAATTGAAGGATAGACTGAAGTATTGAGAGTGGCCAACCTCAATTGAGAAAGAGAACTGAATCGATGTTTTTTCTCGCTTAGCCCAACTTCAGTGACCCAGACAAGGTGCTCTGTGATTATCGATCTCAATTTCTCTGTCTGTCTTTGTCTTCTGTCTGTCCTCTCAACAGTATCCTGTTTGCAGACATTGAGGGCTTCACCAGTTTGGCGTCTCAGTGCACGGCCCAGGAGCTGGTGATGACCCTTAATGAGCTTTTTGCTCGCTTTGATAAATTGGCTTGGGTACGTAGACAACATTAATTCATTTTTAGTGTTACTGTTCTTGTAAGCAACTTATTTTTTTTACCTGGTGCTTTTTTGGTCTAATTTTCCAATTAAAATATCTAAAAATACTTTTAAAACAGGTCATAGTATCATATGTAGTGTTCTTTTTTTTTTTAAGTATTTTATAATATTTTTACTGGTTTGAAGTCAAAAAGACTAAATGAAAACTCATTGAGAAATTATTTTTTAATTATTATTTATTTATTATTTATTTATTATTATTTTTATTTATTTTTTATTAATAATATGTATTATTTTTTATTTATTTTTTTTTTTACATTTTTTTTTTCAGTTTTAACACCTATGGATGTGCCAATTTTACATCTGTGGCCTAGCAATTATTTTCATGTTATGGTCTAAAACGTTTTGTGGTCGAAATACTATTTGTGCAATTTTGTCTAAATAAAACGTATAATATTTATTTATAATATTCTCAATACATTAAAAATAACTAAAATCAGGCTAAAATCAATTGTTTTAAATGCAAGTAGTGTATTTAGGCATTGCAACATGTAATGTACAATACATTATGTACAGAATGCATATTAATTGAGAGATTTTGTTAAATTTAACTATTAAATTATTACTGATTTTAAAGACTAACTTTAAGGGAGTGTTAGATGACAGCAAATGTGATCTAAATGTAAAAATAGATGAAAATGAGGATGCACAATTAAATATGTGATATCAACTGAAACAAATAGTTTTTTCTTTTTTTATTAGCCGATAGCTACTAAAAACTCTGCATCATAGCATCCTATAAGTGAGGATTTCTACTGTAATAACTGCTAAATCTGCTGTGTAATGTCTGAATTATTAGGAAAACCACTGTCTGCGTATCAAGATCTTAGGAGACTGTTATTACTGTGTGTCTGGACTTCCGGAGCCGAGGGCAGATCATGCGCACTGCTGTGTGGAGATGGGAGTGGACATGATTGAGGCCATATCGTAAGTTTGTCTTAACATCATTTTCTATGTCGATCTCTCTTCCTCAACACGTTTTTTGATTAATAAATATGCATGTCGCTACATGTGCAGATTGGTGCGAGAGGTCACAGGAGTGAACGTGAACATGCGCGTGGGCATACATAGCGGCCGCGTGCACTGTGGGGTGCTTGGTCTGCGCAAATGGCAGTTTGATGTCTGGTCCAATGATGTCACACTGGCCAACCAGATGGAGGCGGGAGGCCAAGCAGGGTAAAAGTGAACACCACTCTTAATAATGTGATAATTTGATCAGTATTAATACGTTTCATATTAAAAGTTAGCTGTAAAGAAAGTAGAGATTTGTGTTAAGCAGTTACTGGTCTAAAATTCTTATATTGTGAATTTTTTTCAGTCGGATCCACATCACCAAAGCCACTCTGCAGTATTTAAATGGTGACTATGAAGTGGAACCGGGTTATGGAGGGGAGAGAAATGCATACTTGAATAACAACAACATTGAGACATTTTTGGTGTTGGGCTGCAGTCAGAAGCGGGTCAGTAACACGCAGACACTTGGACATTATTTTGACTGATAGTGGCAGTTTGTTGAAATGGACCGACTGCTGGCAGTAGTTCAGTGGTTGGGATGTGTGTATAATATACAGTATAAAATAGACCTAAATGGAATTTGAAATCTAAAAATAAGTCTCAACCATCTGTTTCATAACAAACTTGCATGTTTATTTTATCTCTTACATCAGTGAAGCATTTAAATAAATATTGGTAACCTAAACAATATAAGTAATTTAAATGATAAATTAAAAAAAACATGTTTTTTATTTCGCCAAAAATATAAATGCATCGTCATATATACCGCTCAGCACTTCGAGAGGGCTATGGGACACGTACTGGATCTCTAATTGTCTAAAATCTTCATGTCTTCTCCTGATGTTCCAAAGCAAACACTTTTTGTAAGGCATTTAGGGTATATTTGATGTCGTGTTGCCAGAGATAGCCAAACAAAATTTCTGCATTTTATTTTAGCACAGTAAAGGATGCGAATATAGTAATTAAAAGTGAACGATAGGAAGAAATGTTTACAATCCTCTGCGAAAATGGGTCAGACATGAGTGAAGATTTGGGATTCCATGTCTTATGGAATAACTCTTGTAATATTGTTATATTCGTAGAAAATTGGCTTACCAGATCGCAAAACAGATTACAAAACAGATTACAAATGGACTTTATGAGCACATATCCATGGTTGCGATGTAATATTTAATTGCTAACATATTATTTCTTTGATAAACAAAGCTTTGTGCATCACTTGTGACATAAAACAGCATTCACATACATAAAAATGGGTTTTGTCATACAACCGCCGTTGTTACTCAGGCGCCGTGATGGGGCGGTTGTAAAGTTGAGCAGCGCAGCCCTATTATCTACAAACAAACTCATTACTTAAAGTAATTGCTAACTCCTGGTCCATGCAATTTCTTGAACAGGGATCTCGATTGCATCATATTTGGTGGTGGGGGGTTGTTTTGTTATGCCCCCTGATACGATTGACTAAATTTCCCTTTGGGGATCAATCAAATTCCTATTTATCTGAGTTTGCTGGAGTACTATTTAATTTCCTGTGTGTGTGCCTTTGTGCCAAATTTCCCTTGCAGAAAGAGGAGAAAGCCTTGATGGCTAAGATGCAGCGCGCTAGAGCCAACTCTTCAGAGGGTCTGATGCCGCGGTGGGTTCCTGACAGATCTTTCTCCAGGACTAAAGATTCCAAAGTTTTCAGACAGATGGTGAGCTCTGCTCCTTCTACTCTCACTCCGCCTCTGACGGATCATGCTGACTGATCTCCCCTGCACTTCTTTATGAGTGTAGCAACAAGTCATAATTGAAGCCATTTTCTCCGGAGCTTGGCACTGCCTATGTGTGAATTGATTTTTCCCTTTTCCAGGCGGTGACTTTTCTGGTTTCCATCAGTGTCACAAAGAAAAAATCAGGGACAGTAATAGCATGACAAATACATATTGTGTCAGACTGTATTAATTAGAGTGTGGGAAAAATGTTATCTAATGCATAAATGTTGACAGTTTGAATTAATTGGTTTTCCAATAGATTAATATATTAAAAATGCTGTGCTTATTGGAATATTTTTAATCGGTGTTTCATGTAAAAATATATCTAAACATTCATAAAATGTATGTCTAATTATCTTGTATTAGTATTTATGTTTAAAAATTTGGTGGCTAATGATACATTCAAAATATGCCATCTACTAAAATACAATATCTTGGATCGTTTTGCTTATCTAGTAAGTGTTCATGGTGAATAATTTAGAAAATCTGTGAAGAAAAATTTATTTAAGGCAAAATTGTTACACATCATGGATGAAATTTTGTTTATTTGTTTGTATATAATGTAGAAGGACATTCAAAATATAGCCTGCTATAAACTAAAATACAATTAATTATCTCAGTTTTGCTTCTCAAGTAAATTTACCTTTTTGTGTTTAAGAATATCTTATTATCTCTTGACTTAATGTGGTTCCATGTAAACAAACATAACATACTGCAACTGGAGTAACTTTAATTAAAATTAATTTAAATCATATTCTTTAAAATAAAATGTACAACACATACTGTAAATTAAACACATCATATGTTAATATATTCAGATTATACTATAAACTAAAAAAATACAGTATTATCTTAGATTTGTTTTGCAAGTCAATTAGTGTTTATATCATTTTACTGGAAAAAAAGAACTGGATTTTTCCCCCCTTTTTTGCTGTCACGCTCTCAGTCTATGACTGACTCTGAATGTAATTCGAAGTCCCTGAGTGTTAATTAAAGTGGCAGTGGCTCTGTGGGGTTGGCTTCAGAGCTGTCTTGAGATGAAACTCACTCTGTGTTTTTCTACTTTCACTGTGTTTTTAATGCCCACTGTAACTAATCTACCTGTCTGTTTTCAGGGCATAGATGAAGCCTCCAGCAAAGATAAGTGAGTTCTGGTTTTATTAGGACACAAATCCATTCTCTCTGGCTCTGTGGGGGCTTATGGGTTAGAATGTCACAGGCTGTTTTCACAATCTGTGAGTCACTCAAGGATAAAGCCAACATAAAATAAATATTCTAGTCCAGGTTTCACTTCAGGGAAGCAACTTTTATGACCACTAATAAAAAAAAGCCCCCAAATTTATACCATTCCCTTATGGATTTTCTACAGTACCTTAATGATTTACATTTAATGTATTTTTTTTGCTGTCGTCTGTGTTCTTTTTCTCAGCCGCTGTGCCCAAGAGGCTCTAAATCCAGAGGACGAGGTTGACGAGTTTTTAGGTCGTGCCATTGATGCTCGCAGCATCAACCAGCTGCGGAAAGACCACGTCAAGAAGTTCCTGCTCACATTCCAAACACCTTTTTTGGAGAAAAAGGTCAATAGACAGCCTGTAAAACATATATGTAACACTGTTCAGTGCTAAAACATAATTTACGACCTCAGAGTACTGAACAAATGTCTGAACATCTAACAGTAACACCTTTTCTGTGCTTTTAGTATTCAAAAAAGGTGGATGATCGTTTTGGTGGTTATGTGGCCTGTACTCTCCTTGTCTTCTGCTTCATTGTTTCTTTACAAATCATCATATTTCCACAGTGAGTGGTGTTGAATTATTAATATGAATTATAATAAGGAATTTGAATTAATGTTGATCTCTTTATTTGCTGTGTGTTTGAATGATGTTGTGGATTTTGTCTTGCAGTACACCGTTAATGCTGGGCATGTTCATCAGCATCTTTGTTATTCTCGCCCATGTCCTCTTTATATGTGCCATTTATTCATGCGCTAAGGTCAGTCACTACCTCACTCGATCCTTCACATTTCTACCAGACGTGAAATCTAGACTGCAATTTCAGTTCAAATTAATTTGCAATTAATAACTGTTAAAAATGAAGGTGCTTTCTGATTTATTCAAAGCTTTCCCCCCTTCTTTGTCTCTCTTGTTACTGTCTTATTTCAGCTTTTCCCAGTTAGCTTGCAGACAGTGTCAAAGAGGATCGTTCAATCCCGCATCAACAGCACGCTCGTTGGAGTCTTTACGATTCTGCTTCTCTTCATTTCTGCCTTTGTTAATATGGTAGGATTCTCATCAGTTTGTTGCTGTATGAAAAAAGTTTAGTTTTTCTATTTGTCAGTATAATTCAACACTAATAAATAAAGTAGTAGAGGTACAATAGTAGAAGTAGGGATAGTTGTAGTAGCAGCAGCAGCAATAGAACTAGTTGAGGTACTAGTAGTAAAGATGTTGTAGTAGCAGCAGCAGTAGAAGTAGTAGAGGTAGTACTAGTAGTAGTAGCAGCAGCAGTAGAGGTTGTAGTAGTAGTAGTAGCAGTATAAATAGTTGAGGTACTAGTAATAGAATTAGTAGTAGTAGTTATAGTAGCAGTAGAGGTGGTAGTAGTAGTCGCAGCAGCAGTAGAAGTAAAAATAGTAGGAGTAGTAGTAGTCATCGCAGCAGCAGTAGAAGTAAAAGCAGCAGTAGTAGTAGTAGTGGTAGTAGAGGTAGTAGTAGTCGCAGTAGTAGTAGTAGCAGTAGAGGTAGTAGTAGTCGCAGCAGCAGTAGAAGTAAAAACAGTAGTAGTAGCAGCAGTGGAGGTAGTAGTCACAACAGCAGTAGAAGTAAAAGCAGCTGCAGTAGTAGTAGTAATAGTAGTAGCAGTAGAGGTAGTAGTAGTAGTCACAGCAGCAGTAGTAGTCATAGTAGTAGTAGTAGTAGCAGCAGTATAAGTAAAAGCAGCTGCAGTAGTAGTAGTAGTAGTAATAGTAGTAATAGTCGCAGCAGTAGTAGCAGTAGAGGTGGTAGTAGTAGTAGCAGTAGAGGTAGTAGTAGTAGTAGTAGCAGTAGCGGTAGTAGTAGTAGCAGTAGAGGTAGTAGTAATAGAAGTAGTAATTGTAGAGATAATCGTGTAAGGCCGACAAAATCGATCCAATGGTATCGGATTCAATGATCCAATTGTATACCATTTCAGTTATGCTTCAAAACATTTTTTTCTCCATATCTTTTCAGTTTACCTGTGACCTGGATGATCTGTTGGAATGTATGGCTGGACAGCTGAATATTTCAGATTCAGTCACGCTGTGTTTGCTGTATAATCTGACTGGGCCAGCAGGGGACCCTTTCTTCCTGTGTCCCGAACAGCCTTCAGCATGTCCTTTACCCGAGGTCAGTGTGTACATATATGATATCTCCCTACTGTGTTCAGATACTCTCTCGCTCTCTGAGACCGAGTTAACAATTTTGTAGAATTTCCACAACTTGATTTGCCCTTGTTGTCATGGTAACCGTATGATGGTCTTGACTGGTTGTGCTCCTGTGCTCCCAGTATTTCACATACAGTGTGCTGCTGACACTGCTGTGCTGCTCTGTGTACCTGCACATCAGCAGTATAGGCAAGCTGGTCCTCATGCTCTTCATCCAGGTCTGCTTTCTGCTGCTAGTGGAGTGGCCCCTAGGCAGTCTCCTGGACAACGCCGACCTGCTGGTCACCGCCAATGCACTGTGAGTGTTGTTCCCACCACTGATATTCTCTGCTAACATATAGAGTGGATGTGTCAGCATGTAAGTCAATAACATTAGTCAATGCCACACACACACATATAGCCTTTACAAACTACAAGCCTTTCTATAGTATCATCAGGACAAAGTACCAACCTAATTTTCATTTTTCATCTGTAAAATTTCATTATAATGGTACCATTTGCCAATTAATGTGAATTACCCATATGATAGCACTATTTTTCTGGGTGTTTATGCTCATTTATCATTAGTAGGGGTATATGTTGAGTCATGTTGGTCACTAATGGAATTTGTCTGTCTTACGCAGGTATTCTTTCAATGAAACAAATTATTGGTGAGTTAATGTCATGCTTTATTTTTCCATGATTATAAGAGAGATGGTTCAAAGACAGAAGGAGCTTTAGAATATTAGATTTATTAGATTCCAGTGCATGTAGGGTGTATTTGTCTCAATTCATTCAGTATGTTTAAAGCTATTTATATTGGGCTTTCTTGAAGCTCAAACAGTAGAGCATGGTGCTAGCAGTGCCAACATTATGGGTTTGATTCTCAGAGAAAGCAAGCTGCTAAAATGTAAATCTATACCCAACATGTAGTGTACAGGCCCGTTCACACTGATAACGATTACTTTAAATATAACTATAATGATAACTTAATTGTGTCCACATCAGCCGACGAGAACATTCTGTTTATTATAGGCGCGTGCTGGAGTTTTATCATCTGCCACTTTAAATGTTTAAGCTCTTTAAACGTATACTCCACATTTTTTTGGAAATAGGCTCATTTTGCAACTCCCCCAGAGTTAAACAGTTGAGTTTTACTATTTTCGAATCCATTCAGCCGATTTTATGATATTTACAAGAAAATAAGTAACCAGACAATTTCTGGTCCCATTGACTTCCATAGTAGGAAAAAATATATACTATGGAAGTCAATGGGACCAGAAACTGTCTGGTTACTTATTTTCTTCTAAATATCAGAAAATCGGCTGAATGGATTCGAAAACGATAAAACCAAACTTTTTAACTCTGGGAGAGTGGTAAAATAAGCCTATTTCCAAAAAAAGTGGAGTATCCCTTTAAAGTAGCATGGGTTCTGATTGGCTACATCTATATCTGATCTGATATAGTTTGTCTGTGCTGTTATAGTTGTGGTGTGAACTCTGCTATTCTTTTTATATTTATAATAATTGTATAACTGTGTCTTTATGGTTATTGTTTATTATAGTCCTTGGTGTGAACGGGCCTTAATGCGCATTAAACATAATTAAATATGTATATTATGAGGTGTACAATATGGATTACTATAGTATGGTCTACAACAGTAATCTATAATTAAATAAACATGACCTAATACTTTTGTCATGTTCTTTGCTCAGTCTCGATCTATTTGTGTTGTTCTTTTCCCACATAGCCAGGAAACGGTGACTAAAGTGTCTCTGAGGGTGTCGATTCCAGTCGTCCTCACTGTGTTTGTGCTGGCTCTCTATCTGCACGCACAGCAGGTCGAGTCCACCGCACGCCTTGATTTCCTGTGGAAGCTACAGGTTTGTCCCTTGTAGTCTATCTCTGAATTGATCACTTAGCGAAAATACATTTCCAATAGTCGGATCCCGGCTTGATCAGTGACTTATCTGCTGTCATTCTTCACCAGGCCACTGAAGAGAAAGAGGAGATGGAGGAGCTGCAGGCTTACAACCGCCGTCTCCTTCACAACATCCTGCCCAAAGATGTGGCTGCCCACTTCCTCGCGCGAGAACGTCGAAACGATGAGCTTTACTATCAGTCATGTGAATGTGTGGCCGTTATGTTTGCTTCTATCAGCAACTTCTCGGAGTTCTACACTGAACTGGAGGCCAACAATGAGGGTGTGGAATGCCTAAGACTGCTCAATGAGATCATCGCTGACTTTGATGAGGTAAAAAGGTTGAAACGTAAACGGAAGTACCGTTTTATGATTTTACAGTACTCTTGAACTTTGATCTGACACCTAATGGTGTGGAGGCAAATGTGCCACACAAAAGCTAATGTTTTCAGCTACCAATGCTATTGTGTGAATTACAAGTATTTGTCATGCACGATTATTCTATGTATTAGGTTACCATGTGATCTCAACATGTTTCTGTGCGGCTACCTTTAAAAAAAATGCTTTTTGAAACCTTATTCTGTACGTTCTTTACTGTTAATAGATCATTTCCGAAGAGAAATATAAGCAATTGGAGAAGATCAAAACTATCGGTAGTACTTACATGGCGGCATCCGGATTGAACGACTCCACGTACGACAAAGAGGGCCGCTCACACATTCTAGCTCTGGCTGACTATGCCATGAGGCTACGAGAACAGATGAAGTACATCAACGAACACTCGTTCAACAACTTTCAGATGAAGATAGGCAAGTAATTCTTTACCGTGGACACCTTAAAATAAATATTCATGCTCTGAAGACACCATATACAATATTGAGAAATTGTCTTGCAGGTTCTCAGAGTTACCATGTAAGAGCAGACAATGACAAATGTATTTTCTCCACAGGTTTGAACATGGGGCCAGTGGTTGCTGGTGTGATTGGAGCCAGGAAGCCTCAGTATGACATATGGGGCAACACCGTGAATGTGGCCAGTCGAATGGACAGCACAGGTGTTCCCGATCAAATCCAGGTAATCACAACATAATAAACTCTTTGCTTATACAAGACTATTTTTGCCTAAACAACCAAGAATCCCCCATTCATTTGCATCATTTTAAGGCAGAATGGATCATGGCTATGTTCAAGATTGCATTCACAAAGAAGGTGCTGCCCTCTATCTTCATGTTACTGCAGTTGCAGTTCAGCATTGCAGGAGCTACTTAGTTACTTAAAAGTAAATACATTTAAATAAAAAAATAAAATAATTTAAATAAAAAAAAAAAAGAAATATTTTTCTTTCTATCCCTGTTAAATGTGTAGAATTAACTTAAGCAAGACTTTGTTGGTTGATTTCCCTAAAAAGTGTTAAAGGGATACTCCACTTTTTTGGAAAAAGGCTAATTTTACCACTCCCCCAGAGTTAAACAGTTGAGTTTTGCCGTTTTTGAATCCATTCAGCCGATTTTCTGATATTTAGAAGAATATCAGTAACTAGACAGTTTCTGGTCTCATTGA
>JAOTRC010000009.1:14184342-14212719 GCA_027497675.1 Cyprinella lutrensis | reverse complement strand
GAAAAAAATATACTATGGAAGTCAATGAGACCAGAAACTGTCTGGTTACTGATATTCTTCTAAATATAAGAAAATCGAAAATGGTAAAACACAACTTTTTAACTCTGGGGGAGTGGTAAAATGAGCCTATTTCCAAAAAAAGTGGAGTATCCCTTTAAATAACTGGTTTGTAAATAATGCTATACTTCATTTAGAAATTTTCAATTGATAATTAACAAAGTATGAAAATTCAAGATAGATATGCTTATAAATCAAGAAAAAAAGTTAAACTGCTTATTAATGTCTATTAATGCTTTATAAATGATGAATTAACTGTTTACTCATGCTTAAATTATTAATAGCATGCAGTTATTATAAAGTGTTACCAACTATTTTAACTATTCCGACTAGCTTTCGGAGCACTAGTATGGACACTTACTGTTGCTATATCAATGACGGTCTAGATATAATAAATAAATAAAAAAACATGACAAAACTGGTTAGTATTGATGCAAAGATCAGATGAGGTGAACCGTTTGGTGTGTGAGCACTACCTGTTCAATGGCCTGCTCATAATGCATGAAATTCTCCATTTCTCTCTTGGAGCGCTCGCTGAGCTGCTCGAATATCTGTTTACGCCATTCTGCAGTTTGAGCAGGTGTGATGGAGAGAGACATGGCCTGCATGGAGGAGTTCAGGGCTGAGGAGACAATTTGACACGGTCAGGGAAAAAGTGAATTACTAATTCCATTGCACAGTTTATACACAAATGACCCAGCTGACCTGTGGATGTAGATGAGTGGAACCAGTTGAGCTGTGAGTGACAGTCGACCAAACATCCCCCGCCACTGACCCAAGCCCATTTTGGATGCTCATCTGGCCCATAAGGCTCCTCTAGGGCCAAATTATAGGTTGCTACAGAGGACAAGCTGCAGGTTTCAGCTGCGTCTACTCCAGGTCCGGGTGAGAGGTGCGTCTGGGCTTCCTCCAGGTCCACATTGCTCCATTGAGGGTTCAGCCCAGCTGATTGGCTAGGAGACAGAACCTGGGCTGGGGAAGCCCTGTCCTCTACCTCTTTTTCTGCCTGATCCTCCTCAGGAATAGATGGGCCAGCTGGGGGGACGTCACGACGACTGATCTGGCCTTCACGATCAGACACAAGCTCAGAGATGAAGCTGTCACTGGTCACTTTGGGGATGCGTGGTTTAGGGATGTCTCCCATTTCAAGAGATGGTTCAACTCCACCCACAGCTTTTTCAGTCTCAGGGTCCACATCACTCAACACTGATGCCTGGGACTCCAAACGCACCTCACCACCAAAGAAACAACCAGCACTGCAAGGTGTAGTGACAGAGTGTTAACATGTACAGTATCATAAGTTTGGAATCACTATCATTTGATTGATCAAAAAAAGTCAAAAGCATTCAAATGATTATACATTTTAACCTGTGATGCCAAAGCCATTTTCAATATCCATCAATCCAGTTTACTAAGAGAACATCTAATGAAATGATCTAATCCTTCTTAAGCCCCTCTAATAAGAACTCAGTGGAAAAACTGTCATTATAACACTTTTAAAAATACCTATCATTTAATGAAAAAATATAAATATTATTTTCTATTTTAAAAAAGAATGCATGACATGTAATGAAAAATATAAATATTATTTTTGTCACATGACAATACATTGCTATTTAAAAAAAGAATAGATAACATTTAGTGAAAGTTTATGTTACATACTGTATGACAATGCATACTTAATAAATTTTCTTTTTCCATTACTGAATTATTATACTGTAATTACATTACTAAAGTCCACTTTTGGCGGTAAAAGACTAAAAAGAAACATCTTTTTCAAGAAATTTGTCAGTTTATTGTTATTTCAAGAGATAAAGT
This sequence comes from Cyprinella lutrensis, assembly GCA_027497675.1. NCBI lineage: Eukaryota > Metazoa > Chordata > Actinopteri > Cypriniformes > Leuciscidae > Cyprinella > Cyprinella lutrensis. The sequence continues at coordinate 14,210,844 of JAOTRC010000009.1, read as the reverse complement.
CTGGTAAGTGCTTAAGTGTGCTGTGCACTACTGATTTTAAAAAAAGAAAGCAAACTAGTCCTCTCTGAATGATTAACACCACCTGGTGGTGACTTTTTTAAATGCAACACATGTTGCACATTATACACGTATATATCTATTCTACACAGGCTAAAGACTGAAGCTAACAAACCTCTGAAGGCTACTAGCACTGGCGCTTGAATGGGAACGGTCACTATCTCTGGGTACAGACACAAGCTTCCAGGTCTTCCCGCTCAGCTCGCTAGCAGTCACACCCTGACGGAAATACACCGCCCGATCTTCAAAACCAATGCCCCACACCTGAACACAGAGACACATCGTCCTTCAGAGATCTCAGTGTAATAACTGCTGAAATAGGCTCAGCACATATAATTCTCACTAGAAACACATACTCGCATGAATACATGAATATAGCAGAATATCTATTATTTTAACAGACCAATATTTGCACATTTGTGAGTGATATGTTTCCATTTAACATTTTCATTTAATCAATACATTGATTCATATGAAAGTTTTCATGGCTAAGATTTTTATGCTTAATTGGGTTCATGACATCTTCTTGGTCTTTGTACCAAGGCAAATTACAAAATTACAAAAAGTAATTCTGCACATATCTACACACACACACACACACACACACACACACACACATACATATATAGCTGACAACGGGCAATGTGCATTTAAAGCGGATAAAAGGACTACCTCAAAATCTTTTGAATATGCCACATTTACTGGAACGACTTGTGTCACTTTGACCATAAACTACCACAGACACATCCATGACATCACTTAAATTTAGATGAACTTCATGTCATATAGGGTGTTATATAGGTCACTTTCAAATGAGTGTGAAGTTATCTTTTGCAGCTCAAAATTGTGTAAGTTCATGAGTATTTATCTCTTTATTTTATCTTTAAGTTTTAAAAAAAAAATATTAACCTTATTATTAAACTAGGGTCTGTTTCTATCAGTTTTAATGACAAAAATAAAGCCATATAAGCAGTTTATTTGTAATGCACTAGCAACATATTTTTATATATATAGTTAAATAATAGGGCTAATAAAAAAAATTAAAAACTTTTAAAAAATAATGACTGATGATTCCAATAAAGGTTCAAGAGTAGAGCATGTTAAGGGCCCCAAAAGTGCCCGAAATTTTGAAAATAATTTTCAATGGAAAAAGTACATTAGAGACCATAGACAGAACACTCCTAAACTCTGACCTGGTCATTGAGACCCACGTTGATCATGACCATCTCTCCAACCATACCTATCCAACCAGAGCCACAAGGATTATGTGAATTCACGCCCCGTCTAAACCAGACCTATTAGAAATAAGAAGATGAGGGGAAAAAAGCAAAGTAACAACAAAATAAATAATCAAAACAAAGAAATAAGTCCAAAACAGTTAAAAATTTGGGGTTGGTAATTTTTTTTTTACATTTTTTTTTTGAAAGAAGACTCTTATGCTCACCACAGTTGCATTTATTTGATCAAAAATACAGCAAAAAGAATTATTATAGTGAAATATTATTAGAACAGTTTCTATTTTTATTATACATTTAAAAAATAATTTATTCCTGTGATGGCAAAGATAATTTTTTAGGAACTATATTTGCAGTCTTCAGTGTCACATGATCCATCAGAAATCATGAGAAATATTATCATCAATGCTGAAATATATATTTTTATTTCAGGACTCTTTGGTGAATAAAAAAAAATGAAACAGCGAAAAGAACATCATTTATTTGACCTAGAAATCTTTCGTAACATTTCGTAAATGTTTTTACTGTCACTCTAGATATTTAATCTTGATATCTAATCTGATATCTAATATTTAAGATTTTGCTAAATTTCTAGAATGGAAAACACAATATGAATGAATAATATACTTTTTATAATGAAAAGAAACGCTCAAAGCTGAAAAACAAAGCTTTTACTAATGGTCTCAGATTTTGGTACCAACTTTAGGTGCATGTGTAACTATATAAAATTAAAATAGGACTTACTTTATGATCTTTAGTGACAGCCCACACTACATTCACACCTACAGCTACGTGTACGGCTCCAGCTTCAGGGCTTGGCGACTCGACCGTGACCCATGATGACCCTTTGATTACAATATTATTAAATATAGACAAGGGATAGAAATACTATATCTACTCAAAAAACATTTATTAAGGTTACAAATAGTAACTTGGCAAAAGTGAATATACTGCACCACAGCACTCACCACTGAGACAATCTCTGCTGATGCCCTCCCTGACCATCAGATTACCCTCCCACAGGACAGCCCACACCAGGTCACCCGGCCCACAGCTGATCTGCACCACCTCCCCTGGAACGGGCACCTCCTCCCAAAAGGAACCCTCAGGATTATGGTGGTTGATATCACACCGGTACCACACCTGCTCAAATTTACAAACAAAACTTTTGGATCCATTTTTGTGGATAAATGGACGTGATTCAACTTTTTGTAGGCGTTCCAATAATCAATAATGCATACTGTACCCTCTGTACAGAATTGTAAAATGAATAAATTACAGGCGCACAGGGTGTTGTTGGACATGGGACAATATGTAAGCTTGGAATGAACTGAGTTCTGACCTTTCCCTGCAGAGAGACCGCCCACAGAGACAAACACCCTCTGGGCTCCTCGGTGATCTCCCAACCACCACAACTGATATCATTAAACGGGTCAGGAAGAGACTCTGTCTGCTCGCCTGAAGGGATCTGCTCTCACATATAAAATTCACAGACACATAGAGACAAGTTTGTAATCAACGTTTAAAGACAGCCAATGAAGATAAGATGTATATAATTGCTCTCAAAACCTTTGTACTGGTACACACCATGACCCATGTTTCCTGTGCCTTGTACCTTCTGTATCGTAACCATCTGCGGCGACGCACGCAAGAGTTCCACTTTTTGTCTTTTGTATAAGTGGCTGGAAAATCAATGGCATATGTCCATCCCTAAAAACACACAGAAGATCAGTTATGGCTTAAAGTAATTGAGAGCTCTATTTTAGGTTTAAAGGGTCTTTCAGACTGCCAGTTTAGTTCGACACACAGTGAAAGCTGTCATGAAAGTAAAACAACATGTTTTTTAGACAATTTTAATACTGTACAGATTTTTTTTGTTTACATTATATACTGTATGTTTATATATATATATATATATATATATATATGAAGAGTTCAGATGCAAAAGCATCTAAGTGCCATTTGAAATTTTCTTCTAAAATGATCATTTTTATCAAGCTTGTATATTTAAGTTCAGTAATTTCACTTAAATGGCAATGAAGATTACCTATTTATTGTCACTTAAGTGAAATTACTGAACTTAAATATACAAGCTTGATAAAAATGATAATTTTAGAAGAAAATTTCAAATTGCATTTAGAGGTTTTTGCATCTGAACTCTTCATATACAGAAAGACGGGGTTCGTCTCCTGAGCATGACTTAACCCATAGTTGCTCCAAAGGGATGCGACTTCTGACATATATAGCAATTGTAAGTCGCTTTGGATAAAAGCGTCAGCTAAATGAATAAATGTAAATGCTTCAGTTGCCGCAGGACAGCCAATAGGCACGTGAGCCGTCTTGCCAATGTCTGCATGATGCTGTTTTACATTATTTAAAAATTAAGAATATTTTTTGGCTTCAATATCACGTGGAAAAGAGGTTTTCGCCTAGCGTAAGATATCATGCTGTCCTCGTTCCCTCTTACGTCCGTAACCGAGTATGTTATGTATATGATATTCCATTTCTGTCAACAGGTCCTCTTTAATATTACACAATGCACCTTTAATTTGAGCATTGTGCCTGTGGCATAACACAGAATGTGGTACTTTTTTGTTTTGAATTAACCCTGACTTTTTTTTTAATCTAGCAGTCTTTGCTTTTCCTTTGAGACAAGCTAGTTTTCTTCCACTAGAGACCCAACTGCTTGAGCGGTCATGGTAACCGCCCTAAGGAAGGACCTCTAATTCAGAAAAACAATGAGGAATTCAAGCTAATTGTGTTTTTTTTAATGAGGTAACTGCTAATAACATAATTCTTGAAAGAAAAAGCCACACTAATCAGAACACAAAGGACCCAACCTAATCTAGTCATGGATCCACTCAACACATCCACACATACAAACTCTTCCAGCTATTGTAGCTGTATCAGTCATGTGGGATTTCTTTCTGTTCATGCACATATACTCATGTCCTTCTGGTTCCTGTGGGGATTTTGCACTGTTGTTCAACCTTTTGCTAAAAATGCTCCTTAAAGTCAATATTTTCAAATAAAATGCTCCTAATGTGATTTTCAGGTAAGAAGACAAAGACAAATATTTACCCTGAGAGGCATTGAGTTTTGTCCCGCGGGCTGGAGACATGGGAATCAGCAGGGAGATATTGCACTAGTCCCGGATAGCTCCTGTTACACAGGTACACCATACAACCTACAAGAAGAACAAAAATACATGACAAGAGAATGTGCAGTATTCAGAATCAGTATTCAGTCCAAAATGTATTTTTTAAAGACAGTTGACACTTGCCGTCCATACCTGAATAATCATATCTGAGAGGCCCCATCCAGCGGTGCCTCTCGCTCTCTGCCAAAACATCGCCATAGAACCCATAGCCCACCATAGAGACAGAATAACGTACCAGTGTTTTTTGATAATGGACAGAACACACATCCAAAGGCTGAGAGTCTCCTGGTGAGAGAAAAAAAGGAAAAACATCCAATTGCACTATTCATCATCATTAACATTTTATATTATTTCTATTCAATTTTATATTGTGTTGCACAAGGGCGTGCAACACAATCTAAAAAAACTCAAGAAATTAACATAAATATAAATATATGAAAACTTAAATGTGTTAATAATTCATGGGTCAACAACCTTCAGTCACACGTGTTATCAATGGCAACATTGACACGTGAGTGGAAAGACAGAGAGGAACATTATTTTATATTCTTCCTCAATTCGCAAATGTTTTAGGGTTGTTATCCTATAGATCGAATCAATTGGGTAAAACAGTGCCATTAGCACTCATGACAGGATTGCAGTGGTTATGAACTTTGGCTGACTTTTTTATTGCTATTAAAAATGCAGATTACCAATGATGATGTGCAGCGTCGATGTCACAGGGTCATTTATGCCCACGGTAGCGAAACAAACACAATCTGTAGAGCCTGTGGAGAAGAGTAAACACGGGGATAAACTAACACTCCTCTCACTATCTTGACCATGCATCTGAATGACACCGTGTTATGAACAGACCACAATCAACACACTTTCCCACACTTATATCAGTCACGGCACTATGCAAACATTCACCTGCTGGAATTATGCCAATGTGGAGGTCACATGGCTGCAGCATTACAGTTGGGTCATGTTCTGAAACTCCCGCCTCCTGCTGGGTTCGTCCAATCACGCCGTGCAGCAGCTCGCTGAACATTCCGTCTCCACCCACACATATCACTCTGAATGGGGAAAAAGATTTGACTGGAAAAACGCAAGAGCTTAATTTCCTAAAACCTTAATTTAGAGTATTGTCAGCAGGCTTTCTCAGGATACAGTGACGCATATTTCTGGAATTTAGGCAACACTTCTGTTTTAATAAGAAATACAGAGGACAGGGCTCATGTGACATGAATTATTACAATGACACCACTGTTACTGCACTGCACTCTTTAATCTTTAAATTATTGTATTATTATTGTTTTAAATAACTTACCCATCAAACCCTGTTAAGTCTTTCTTCAGGATGTAGTCTCTGGCCTGATTTGCTCGTTCAGTCACTAAAAACAAGAAACATCCCCAGATTTTTTTTTTTAAGTCGCTCTATATTTTTTAAAAAGGAGTCTTATAATATGAAACCTTTCCTTGATTTTTTTAAATTAAAGAGTTGTATTAAGTTTTCAGTACATAAAGCAATTCAAAAAAGTTATTTATTAAAACTGAACAATATATTTGGGTTTCTTTACATTACAGTATGTCAGATGGATGAAATAAATATGTCACATGATCCTTCAGAAATCATTCTAATATGCTCATTTGGAGTTCAAGAAACTTTTCTTATTATTATTATCAGCACTAAAAATAGGTGATGCTGTTTAATATTTTTTTGTGGCAACTGATCGGATTCTTCCATAAATAGAAGACAACAGCATTTACAGTAACTGTCAATTTTGGAAACATGTATATTTGAAAAAAAGAGTATATTTGAGTATATAGTCTCTTCTGCTCACTAAGGCTGCATTTATTTGATCAAAATACAGAAAAAAACAGTAATAATGTGAAATATTACTAGAAAATGTTAATAATTGTTTTCCATTTTAATGTTATATTTTTGATCAAATAAATGCAGCCTTTGTGAGCATAACATACTATAAAAAAATGTTTTCAGACTTTTGACAGGTACTGTAAATTAAATATTTTGTAACATCCTAAGTGTCTTTACTGTCACTTTTTTAAGATAAATTTAATGTGTCCTTGGTAAAAAAAATAAAATAATTCTGCTTACTGACCCTAACGTTTTGAACAATAGTGTGTATGCATGTAATTTAATGTGTGTGTGTGTTAGTGTGTAGTAGGATATGCTACTTTGTCACAAGATTCCATTTATCTGACTACATAACTTCGTTACTCAACTCAATCCTCTTCCCAAGTCTCGATAAAGATCTGTCGATGTCACTTGAGAACTGTACTACCTGACGTGCTGGCAGTATCAGAGACCAAACGGGGGGGACACTTGATAACTGTTCAGTTATTGAACGCTACAGATAAAGTCTCAGTATCTCACCCACAACATGAGAGCTGATGCCAGCCAGCTCGAACAGAGGGGCCACAAGAGAGTGAAAGATCTGTTTCCCCCTCTTCTTTCCTCCGAAAGGATTAATGAACACCAACAACCTGTGGGGACGTGAGGGGCCTGATAGAGGAGAAGTAGATGAAGGGAGAGATGTTATTAGAGAATAATGAGTCTGAATGAATGAGAAAGGCCTTTATTTCCAGCTTGTACACACTGTGGGTTTTGAGTGCGGTTCGGAGTTGAGTGATCCATTGATCCCGGACACCCCGGCTAGGACAGCAGAACTGGGTCCTGCCCAGACTCCATGACAGTCCATGTCCGTTACCTCTGCTGTTGCGCTTCACATAGAACACTTGTGATAAGAAACGGACAAAAACAATGTTCAGTCTAACTTTGTTGTATTTGATGCAAAAAAAAATCACCTTTAGGAACTTACATGTAAAATCAAGGTCAGTGTCTTCTACTTTCTTCTGGGTTTGAATCTCAACACGACCCTCCTTCACCCCAATCACCTCTGACACCGGCACTGAAACTAAGAACGACAGACCGATGCTCTTGAATAAGTGATGTACATGTGTCTCATATTATCAAGAACGATTCCACCATTCCTACTCAGGCCTAGTTGCACAAGGTTGTCAAGCCTGGATGGTGCTGTTCAACTTGTTTTGAGTTCTTCAGAATGCAGACAAACACAAATTGCCAGTAAGGAGGGACTTTTAAACATTATTTTCATGGATAAACTGGGCATTGAGCATAGACATGCATGTTTATGGATTATTCCTTTAATCCAATCCAGCTAGATTATGTTAGACCAGCATCAATACTGTCAAGCAAATGCATTTAGTTCAAAGAGAACTGTGAATACACATTGGATAGTGTACTTTTGTCTATATTTACTGTAAATAGTTAAACTAATTGTAATTGTACACCAGGGATCAAATCACTACATGGTTAATTATCTATAAATAAGAGAGACTTTTAGTCACAGATGTGTCAGAGGTGCACCCAGGTGCTATTACATTTCTTATACTTGATTTTATTACTATCATTTGAAATAATGTTTTGGATACTTCTTAATAAATGCTGAACTTGGGCTCATATATTATGTAAAACATTTTTAATTAGGCCTAATAGTAGTCTAGTTAATACTAGTCTATTACGTGCACAGCTGGTCATGTGATGTCAACATGGCTGGGCCCATGAGGGGTCGACTTTTTCCTTGTAGAATTTACTTTTTTATTTTAAATGACTGGACTCTTCATCTCATTTGAGTAAACATCAATTTAATGAAATTTCTCAAAAGTGCTAGTTATTTCTTTGCGTATAAAGTTTATAATTAGTAAAAAAAAATGTAAATGTCCGAGTCTGCCTTAAATCGAATAATATTGATGCATTATGCATATAGGCTAAATGTGCTGTTAGCTACTCATCTACAAATGAGAATGACTTAAAGCTCCAATACAAAGCTGTATCTCGTGTAATTGTGTCACTCCCTAAGAATAGCCATATGACCTTGAGTATTACACTTTTGGCATTTAAAACCAATTTAGATATATACATATTATCTATATATTTTTTAATAACGAACAACTGTCCCAAAACTTTGAGCTGTCAACCTAGACCGCGGAATTGGACTCAAGTGCTTTTAGAAGGATAATAAATGACGTACTTGTTTTCTTTTCCCGGTTCCTCTTGTCGATCTCAGTCCAGCTGAAGTACCATCCGCTCAGGAGAGCCCTGTATCGCTTATTACCGATCCAAACACTCGACTCAAATCTCACCGAATCTATCTCCATCGTCTCTTTGGTAGTTTCATTTAAGTATAGAACTTATACTTCCACAAGCAGTTGTTGGCTATTCAGCGGTATTTTTATCCATGCAAGAATGGCCAAGTTGGCCAAAACGTCTAACATCTGAAGCGAACTAATAAAAGCATAATTTAGACGTGGTTTAAAAAGAGTCTCCAAGTGTAATAAATACGTTTTTTATGTAAATAAAGTAGGATCCGATAAATTATTTCGGCCTTGTCTTCGCTATATCCTCTGCTACTTGACTGGTCCTTACAGGCTTTTTTATAAAACGAGTTCACTTCCCTTTGAGGTAGCGCACCTGTACTGGAAAAATTTGCATACGCAACGCTCATTGGGTAATGATTATGCAGGTAACTGTAATTCATTCGCCCATTCAACATTTTTAAATAAAACGATTATAAGCTTAATAAAATAGATATATTTTAGTCATTTCCTCATTGTTTAATGTAAATACTGTCTGTGCAGTGGTGGGCGGAGCTAGTGAAAATAGTAGTAAATAAATACTTAGCTAATGTAAATAGACAAGTTATATGTGTAGGCTAGATAGATAAAACACTTTACAACCTGCTGGAAATTCAACTTAGATACAATCATGTAAGTTTGTGCTTTCTGTATCCTTTTGTTTTTACTGTCAACATGCAGTTGGAGTCAATGTGACTGGTATGTCTAGATGACATGACACTTCATAACACACTTCAACCATCTTTTTTTGATGATTATAGGCCTACAATAATTAAGAATAGTCTGAACACATGCAATATTGGTATTAAATGTACAAAAAAACCTATAGTGTCAGTCTTGTTTGGATCCATGCATTGAGCACTCTTTACTCATCTTTTAACCATTTTTGTTTCTGTCCGTGTGTTTTTTTCTTCCTTTATGCAAAGCTGGAAAGTTGACTTTCCTGAAAATCTGCTTAACCCGACTGACTGAAAGGGTTCCCTAAAGAAGATAATCACCAATCTGAACTTTAAAAACAAAAAAATGTCTGCACATTCTAACATGTTAGAATAACAACAGTTTGGGCATATCACGTGATCTGTCAGTGCCTTTGGCATGTTTCAGAAACCACTGATTTTTGGCAGTTTTTGTATTTTGTGCCTTTGTCGCTAATTATTTTTAATCATGCATGTATTTTGTATGACATACCATAATGTATATTAATTTAGACATTAACTGCAAAAGGAAAGACACAAAGTATATCCTCCTCAATAGAAAAACAAACAAAACCCTTTTCATTGTTTTCTAGTCGGTTCTGTAATAACTTTCATAAGCGTATACTTCAGAACAGTTCCTTCTAACCCCCAGCAGGTGGAGACAGTGGCTTAGACAAAAATAAATCCACCTGAAAATATTTTTGCTACATCTAATTGTCGTAATAAGTAAAATTATTAAAGATTTTTATTGAACATTTTTATTGAAGTTTTTACCAGTTTTCAAGATGATTATTCAATATCGTTCATGAGTTCCTTCCAGGGACCATTCATATGTTCCCTTAGTTTCAACTTCGTCATTTGCACAACATGGTTGTGAGTGGGGTCAAACAATGAAAAGGGAAAAAGGAATGTATGAATCATTTGCTACTTTGTCAAATGTGACAATGTGACATCACCCACTTTGTGTCAAAAGAAACATGCATATGCATTTAGAAATTTTCTGATGCATCTTGGCAGCTTTCTTCATAATTATAGTTTACAGTGTTGTTTTGGAGTTGCTAGAGGGAATCCAGCTGGGCAGATGAAGTCTAAATTGAAAGCAGCTGCTTTATTTTGTCCCAGTTATGGATGTGACTAAGCATGTAAACAGATCCTGTGCAGATGTCCTTGTTATATTGAATGGAGAAAACTCTGAATGGCTGAACAGAAAGAGATGACAAGTGATCAGTTTTTTTTTTTTCCTGAGGGAAACTTATTTTTTATTATAGGTTACTGGATTAAATGGATCTATTGCTTATGGTCAGAAAACCACATTATCACATGATGTTTAAATGCTTTTTGATGCACTTGTTTGAGTCAGTTTATGTCCAAGGATAAGCTATCCCTGATGGCTTTACAGTTTTGTAGATGTAAAATAATACTGTACAATGATTTAGATATTGAAAGCTGGGCTGAAGAGATTACTAAGAGACATTTTACAAGTATCTGAACTAATCAAATAGGATGTAACTGGAAGTTTACATTGTTAATAGAAAGACGTGCCAATTTCAAATCATAAGAATAACCAGCTGTGATCAACTGGACATCTTTCAGCAGAGAGTTTTCAGAGTCTCATAAGTTTTGCGTCATTAGGTGGTGCTCCTGCCACAAAGTGATCTAAACCAGAGGATATTTGGCTATTAGCGACATTGGAAGAACAGACTCTGTTGTGTTGAAGTGTTTAAGATGCAGTTATACAGATAAATAGGTCTACTCATGAACAGGCATCATAATCAAAACTGAAATGATAACTTTGGTGTGATTTAACAGTTTTACTTTCATAAAATGAACAATAAAAAATGAATAACCAAACTGTAGCCTATTGTTTCTTTCTTTATTTTTATATTAAGTAAAGATCATGTTTATGAAGATATTTTGTAAATTTCCTACCGTAAATATATACAACATTTATTTTTGTGAGTGAATGCAGCACAATCGTGAACATTAATGGACAAATTTAATCTTCTCACTGTTTCGATTTTAGTTTTTTTTTGCATCTTCAGAATAGTTGTATCTCATACAAATCATATCCTTACAAGCCTTAATTAAACAAAATTGACCAATGTGACTGGTTTTGTGGTCCAGAGTCACAAATAGCTAAACATCTCTAAAAAAATAACGATAAAAAAAGAAAAAAACACTTTATTCGTATTCACACTTGGTGTCATAAGCAAAAAGACAAATAGGTACGGGGTACATGTTTTATTAAATATTTTGCGTTATTACCATATGTTGTAGAAGCCTACAACAGTAGATATTATAGATTAAAGCTGAAGTCCACAGCTTTTCCCCTTTGTCGCCATCTCTGTTCTAAATCTACAATTGCAGTCATTCGTGGAATTATCAACTTTACACGAGTTGTACTTCGACACGGCGCAACCGGTGAACACAATGTTTGAGGAGACTGTGAGGCTGTCAGTCACCACGATGGTGTGGATATGTAATTCTGAATTACAGATTATTCTTTTTGGAATTATGACCAACATAATAATTTTCACGTAATCTGAACAAGTGAGTAACAGCCACTTTAGTTATGGTTCTGACATTTCTGACATTGCATTACGCTCAAATCAAATATGGATATTTTTTACCCCCAAAAAGCTTGTAAAATGAAAATGAATGAGCTCATTTGCGTATTAAAAACATCTGGTAAAGTCACAGTGCACATATGTTGTGTATTTTCAGTTCATTAAAATAATAATAAAAATGTAGTTTATATCACATGTAGCCAAATATTTCCCGTTAGTAGAGACGTAGTAGTCTAGCTGGAAGATCCCGCTCCTGGAATTCCATTCCGCCTTTTATTCCAGGCGCTGATAGGCTGTGTCTCAATCCTTGTGAGCTACCAAGACACCATATTTACGTCATAGTTCTGGGACGCCCTCCGTGTCAGCTGAGAAGAGCTCACTATGCTGTCTAGCTAGGCAGCTTACTATGAGTTGAAACAAAGCCGTTGTCAGCAGTTCAACATTATCGCGCTGAACTGATCCGCTAGGCAGTGCATGCTGAAGTTTCTGCCTGTCCATTGGAAAGTAGGACCAAGAGAACAAAACGGATATTCACAAGTCAACCATCAGTTTCTCTTGGTTGTATCTCACAAGCACTCAACAGCAGACAGTTTTTTTCTTGTTTTTCTTTTTTTTTTTTGGCAAATGAAGTCCCACCAAGCGTGGGACGGAGAAACGACGGCGGCCTTGCTGTAAAAGAAACGCTTGAAAGTTTTCGCGAAGACATTTCCCAGTGGCTTCAAGTGACGGACTTTGATTTTCCCAGCGGCGTGTTTGGAGTCGTGCTGGGTTGGCAGAAATGGGGACGCGGATACGTGCCCATAAACTCACTCTTTTTATTATCCCTTTGATATTTACGTCGCATCTGTTCAATGTAAGTGATTCATTTGCATTTTATACAGTTAATATAACTCTCTGTGCTGCTTATGTGTAACAACAGGTAACCATCTATGGAAATGCACGCAAAAAGTTACTTAGCAAAACTTTGCGTCGTAATATAATCCACTTATTTCTAGCTCCATTCCTTTTGCAGCATTTAGTAGCCTAATGCTGCGAATTGTATCATGTGAAAGTTATGCCGAGCTGGACTGATGTCTTATACGAGTATCTAAAGCTCGACTCAAGTGTAGCGTGTGTGTTCTAGTCCTTGGTCTAATTTTATCCATAGAAACGAGCTATTCATAGTTGGTCTCACTGGCGTCTTGCGTGTCTGAATACTTGATCAACTTTATTTATCATTTGACACTCACTGATTTTGACCACTTTCACGGTATTGATTTTATCATCTATGCTATTCATACATAACATAAAAGCACAACTTCTGCATAGACTTGCTTATTGACTCAATGTTTGTGCTGGGCACTCACACAGAAATTGGCACCTTTGTGAAAACTGTCTTTGAATTCTTGCTTTCACTATTGCTCTGTAGTAAATTGGCATCAACTGGAGTAATATTCAAGAAAAAGTTTGATTAAAATATATTAAAATTAAAATAAAGTGGCTGAAGGAGGTGGCAAAGCAGCCAATCAAATCATTGGCTATTAAATTTCTCAAATTTCTTAGTACCTGTAATACTGTACCACTTCCAGCCTGCTGGTAGATTCATTTCGACTTTATTGCTTATCTAGGTGGAGAGTTATAGGAGCCGGAGATACTGACTGAATTGATCTGTTGGAAATGGAATAGCATGTGTAATTGCCTTAACAACACGGGGTTATTATTGTCATTCTGGTTCTTGTAAAGCATAAGAAAATGTACATTTACCAAAAACCACCACCCCCCTGTACGATTTGGAGTCAATTAAACTAGTTAGCTGAAATGTGATGTCTTGGAACGCCTTTGATGTTGAATCCTTCAAAAATCCTCTGGATCACATGCTAACGGAAAGTCTTGTCATGTATAACTTCAGATTCTTTAAATCTAGCATAGCATGTATAATCCCTCTCTTATCATTTAGACACTGGTGAACATGAGCCTCTCTTAGTTTACTGATGTGTAACAGGGCCAGGGGCCCATTGCCTTTGCTAATTTGAGATCTTGGTTGCTTTGTTTCTGGGACCGCTGTGTCAGTTGCAGCATAATTGAATTAAATGGTATTGACGGCATGTGTTTTTTCCATTACAAGCTTGCCTAAGATTTGACAAAGAGTTCAGTTAAACACTCTGGGCTTCAGTTGCCACCGGCATCCCTGGTGTCCTTCTGGAATTTCAGGGTCATAAGTATCAATCAGCACTGACAAAACCCCAATAAAAGTGGTTTATTACCTTTTAGTTTACTGACACAATCAAGTGCCCCCTCCCTGCTGTTAACTATCAATGGTCTGGTAATTGAGAGATGATCCTTTGCTATTTATTGACGCATGTAATTTTTGGGTTAAACTGGCTATTTGTGAAGTCGTTGAAGTTTTGTGACGATAAAGAGTTGCAAGTGGGTTCACGCCCAGTGTCAGTCCTTTTGCTTTTAGCTTGTTTGACCTTTTTTTTTTTGAGATGAAGGAAAAAAAGTAGGAAGCTCTTTTGAGAGATGTAAACCTGCAGTTATCGATTAACAAAGTTTCAGTGCACTCAAGCAAATTACGACTTAGGAACAAAAATCAGGTTTGAAACAGAGTTCATTGTAAGTTCTACTTAATAGCTCTAATGGTTCACCCCAAAATAATCCCATTTCGTTCCAGGTTTGGCTTTTTTATTCTGTGGAACACAAAAGAAGATATTTAGAAAAAAACATTTCAGTGTTTTTGGATCCCATTGACTCTTATTATATGGACAAAAACAGTTCTTTAAAGTGATTTTTGTGCTAGCTATTGGCAGATTGTTATTATTAGCTCTGTTTTCGACTCTACAAAGCCTTTTAAGCCTTGCAGCGTTACAATGTGCTATTTTATTTTGACATGGTTCTTTAATTAGAGACTCACAAATATACTCTGACTTCATCTAGGTTGGATATTAAAGTAGTTCTGGATTCCTGTTGATATATTATTCAGTTAACTGCTCCAGACTGTAGTTTCACACTCAGTTTTGTTACATCTTTCACCGTCTTGGCCTCCCAAGTATGCCCACGTTTACTGTACTTATGTAATATCTAGATATAGTCCAGCCATCCTAGTCAATTTAACACCCACACAGTCTTCTAAGTAAGCACAGAGGAATCTAGTGCACAGCGCTGGGATAACTGGGCTCGTGTTCAATGAGATTTTGAGGACAGGAGATTATTAATGGTCTCAGTGTGTGCTTTTATATATCTTGTTTGTGAGCTGCTTTCAACCTATTATGGACTCTTTTACATTCAGCAAGTGCTTGGTACTTAAATAAATTGCAGTAAAATCACACACTTTGAAATGGTATTTATGGCAATTTAGAAAAATATATACTAGTTTAATCGGAGATCTCTCAG
Source organism: Cyprinella lutrensis (assembly GCA_027497675.1). NCBI lineage: Eukaryota > Metazoa > Chordata > Actinopteri > Cypriniformes > Leuciscidae > Cyprinella > Cyprinella lutrensis. The sequence continues at coordinate 14,195,597 of JAOTRC010000009.1, read as the reverse complement.
GGCTCTTAGACACAGGTTTTGTTCGATTAAAGCGAACTCGGGTGCAATTGCTCTGTTTGTGCGTTTCATTTGAACAGTTCAGTGTTGAACGTTGCCCTCCGAACATTGGTGTGGACCAAATAAGCAGAGACCCCTGAAATCTTGGGTCTCGGTCTGCTTCCAAGCGAACTCTGGTGTGGTTCGACTGAAATATGAGCCCGATCTCATGAAAGTTTGTATCTATAGCACAAATGTGCCATTTATACACCAAAAAACAGTTTTTACGTGTATGGTACTCGTTTTTCGCGTGCATATGATACGCATTTTTTGGCGTAAAATACGCACGAACTCCCCACCCCCTCCCCCCTAAACCTACCCCAGGGTTTTTTAGTGCGTAGCATTTGCACTCAAAAAACATTTTTTGGCATATAAATGCCACGAGAAATGACATTCGTGGTATAGATATGCATTTTCATGAGACTGTGTTGGAAAGATGAACGCAACACATTCATACAAGGCGTCAGAAACGTTGCGTCCTTGCAGTAGATCTTTGTTTGTGTGAAACGGAGGAATTCCTGCCGTTGTTTTGACTTTTATATACACTTTACAAGTTTTCAGCCGGTCACAATGCCATCATGTACATAACAAGCACATTTAGCCTAGCACTCAGCATTTGTTTGGATGTTCTGTAAGTTTTATCTTTAGGTTCGGTCTTAAAAATGACAGAGTACACAGCATCATTTCTTGAGTAAAAGTACAGAAGATAGCCCTTGCAAAATTACTACAACTGATGTCTACTGAATTACTTGTTTTTAAAAGTAGCCTACTTGAGTATCAAGAGAACAAGAGCACGTTTTCTAAATATTGCATTACTACTTCCACAGTGCCTACATTTATGCACAGAAACGTCCTACATGGAGTTATGAAAAATGTTAATACCTTGAATGTAAAATCAAGTCATTTTCATCTTTTGCCATGTTGCTTAATCCACATGTTGGAGGGTGAATTTTTGTAGGCGGTGATGAAGTTCTGTTTTGGTAAATACAGTAAACTCTTGAAGCGAAAACTATCAATAACTTGTTTTACTTGAAAACTTGAAAATTGAAATTGTCTGGTAAGGTGGGGCCACAGTTTGGCACATTCCCGGGATGGACCTCAGTCTAAAAAATGCTGGGTTGTTTACCCAATTTTGGGTCAAATATGGACAAACCCAGCCTTTGGGTTACATTTTTACATTACATTTTTATCCCAATGTTGGAATTTGTCCATATTTGACCCAAAAATGCATTAAAACAACCTAGCACTTTTTAGAGTGCTGCTGCGTCTTCATCCATTGTTTCGCCCATGGTTTCGTCTCTTATCTAAATCTGACCATGAAGTTGATTTTGGCTGAATGCTGAAGGTGATTGCTGATAGGCTGTCCCAAGCAGTGGCGCCTGCACAATCCAATCATGTTTAAAAATATATATATATTTTTTTAGAAGTAGTTAGGGGTGCTCACGGTTATGGATAGAAATGTAGTGGAGTAAATAGTACAATATTTGCCTCTTAAATGAGTACTCCCCAAAAATGATACTTTCCGGCTCTGGTCCAGACCAAAAGAACCAAGAACCAAACTACAAGTGTGAACACTTCTTTCGATTTACATTTATGCATTTGACAGAAGCTTTAATCCAAATTGATTTGTTTTACATGTTTATTATTAGTGCATGCATTTCTTGTTTTTCAGTAAACAAAATACAGTAAAAATGGTCTGTCCCGACTCCCTATCTTTTCATCACAACTTTAAGTTCACTTTCAGTCACTTAGTTTGGTTTGTCCTCTAGCTGTTGTCGTAAATGGTATGGATAATTTATTGAAGTTGCTGATACTTATTGGCACATCTGGAGAACAGCCTGTTTACTCTGTTGAAGTGTGACGTCAGTTTGGATTGGGGTCAAAGTGGTTAGAACAGCATTTTTGTGCTGATGTATTGACTGTAGTTTTTTGTGTTGTTTTGTATTATAAATGTTTCATTTTAAAAAGTACAAGTCCTTTGAATTAAAATAGCTAAGGAGTGTTCCTACTTCTTACCCATATCTGTGATCTGCTTGGACACATAAATCCCCCCCCACCCCTTTCCCGTTCCGCTTCATGTGCAGGTAACCTGTGGTACATCACTGTGGGAATCTTCATCTCTCATTCGCCAGCTGTCTATGATAGAGGAGGAGGCAGACTCCAAACACAGCTGCAGTTCAGCTGGTATTGTAACCCTTGCAAGTGCAGACATGAGTGAGTGCTCATTTTGCGGCTTGATGCTTCATAAGAGGCATTCTTATTCTGACCGCCTATACCCATAAATGCAAATTTAAGTTCTTTTCTTGATCAGTTATGCCCCACTTTCCCATGCTATGTCATAACCAATAGGGTCACAACAAGAAGTGCTTGATATATTACTGCCATTTCAGTGCATGACTTTTTAGACTTGGTTGTCGAAAAACGGACACCTTCAGAAATGACAATGCTGCAATAGCAACACCAAGATCAGGGATTCAGTTTCCAGAGAATATGCATACTGATAAATTGCTCTGCAAGTGAATTAATTGATCTGAAATCCTGTGCTAATTACTTGGTTTTGTTTTTGATAAAGTGCTAAATAGTGTCTCAGACCCCCGAAAGGCTTTATATTAGTCTGTTTTTCTGGAAAATTTATATTTTAGACTTGTATGGGAACAACCTGAACGTCTCTCTTTACTGCCTAATGCATGACTCATGTATTGTTATGCATAATTTGCTTTATTAAAAATATCAGTATGGATTTGACCAAAACTAGACAAAGATGTTTGTCTAACTATTTGTGGAGTTTTTTTTTCTAAGGCTGCACAATATATCGGCAGAAAATTGGTTTAATTTCGGATGATATTAGAGATTTAAAAAAAAAAAATGTAATTATTGTTATTTCTTTTATGAATACTTTGTTCATAAATGTTGTATGTAATCATAAACACCCCTGAAATCAAAGTGTATTTTTTTAGCTTTTTGTATGAATATTTTGTGTTCCAAAACAATGACAAAGTTCGCATTTAGGAGATATAAGGATTTAAAACTTAGACCCTCACTTCCGCTAAAATGGATCACAGATTTTTATGACCTCACCGCAGACTTCAGCTTCTCATCATATATTTTGTTCAATCAAATTCTGCCTAGAATCTAAAGCGAATATAAATACTACCTGGCCAAAGCGCCCAATGACGCGTCACGGAGGAATATGGGTTGGAGATGTGTGTTTGGTTACTCAAATGCTCGAGTATTCCATCTTCCAAATGTACGTTGGTTAAGAATGAAATGATTAGAATTTATTCACACCTCTACTATTGAATCCAACGTATCAGCAGCTCTCGGATTCATTTCCATGGTGGTGTCAATTAAGAGTTGCAGTCTTTGAGGTAAACTAATGATTTCCATTACACAAGAGTATGTTAAAATTCATTTAATTTCATTATAAAGTACATTAATGTTTTGATGCCCAAATTCACTTGTTGCTTTTAAAACATTTTTTCTACATTTATTTTGACAAAGTAATTTAATATCAGTGATTCATCTGCCATTAGCAATAACATGCATCCATCCCTATATTTTTAAGTCTACAGTATGCCTACATTCTATCTGCAATAAGTATAAGTGCACTGCTGGTCTTCTGTATCATCAGTATAGCATCCGTATGATATCAACATTTCCATACCACTCAATACAGATGGCTTTTGTCAGTGCTTGCTGTAAGTTGTAAAGAGTGTCTTGTGAAAACAGCGTGTGAATGAAGTTCTCATCGGAGACCTCATCTTCCATTAATCTACGACAAGCCTCGGCCTGCCCCAGAAAGAAAGGCGCTACTTTTTCCGAGCCTCCTGCAACCCCCATAGGATATGAGTTCTCCTAGGCTGTTATTACACCACTGAGATCATATTGAGAAAGAAAAAAAGAATTTTAGTGCCCTCAGGTCACCGTATATGTCCCAGCGAAAGGAAAATAAAACGAGACGATGGAGCACTTGATTTTGTAAACGTTCCTTTTATTATTTTACAAGAAAAGAGCCAAAAAGGTAAATCTCATCCTTGTGGTTTTTGCGTCTAAGTGACATTTTAACAAGAGCCATTAACCTTGTGTACTCTGGATACGCTGATTGAGTGCACTGTTGGTGATGTACTTCCTTTTGAAGTGGTTGCCAGGGTCTGTCATGTTTTGCCGTGCTGCTGTTGGCTCCTTTGAGTATTTGGGCCTCTATTCAGTGTATCAGCCACCTTCTCTACACCACTCTGCTCGCTGGGTTCAACCAGAGAGGCCACAGATAAAGCTAGATGAGCCACCCAGGAGGCTGATGCACATTAGCATGTCAACAGCTCCTCTACAGGAGCCGGGCACTTCTGGCTCTTGGCTGTTGGCAAGCAGTGCTTCTCTTTGTCATTCAGATGAGAGTCGAGATGTGAGTTAATTCTTGTGTTGGCTTACGGGTGAGGGTGTGGCTATAAAAAGATTAAATCTCACCTGACCAAATACTTGCCAGTAATATTTCATTGTATTTATTTTGGCAGATTAGCAATTGACATTTGACACAAGTCCTCTGTGAAGGACTTTACAGTTCCTGGTTCCCTTCAATGTGCGCTCTGTGATAAGAGAGGAAATCTGCTCGGCCAAAAAAGGCAGTAACACCGATTTCAGTGAATCTCTATTGAAGCGTTGCTGACTCATCATCCTGCCAGGGAAATAAATTCAAAATTATCTATGAGAGGCAAAAGCCCTTCCTTAATAGGCTAGCAAAGTTTACTCAGGCTTTCCTGTGAGTCTTTCCTGTACTATGGGGAGACAGAGGCAATATTACTATCTAAGATCATAAATAATTTATTAATACTTTGGTCCTTTTGTGGCGTTGAAAGTGCTATAAATAGTTATTTATAACTAATATCTTATACATTAACAATTATTTGTAAAATGACGTAAAATAAGAAATGCGTGTGTTTCGGTACTATTTATAGGTCTTTAAAAATATATATATTTTTTTTCTTTCATTGAAGCACAGTATGCTCTCTAAAACATTATCAAATTAAGATGTATAATTCAGAAAAATATTCTTTTTTTTATTAATTTTGAATTGAGAAATGTTAATTTTTAAATTTAACTTGAGTCAAATTTCTTTATGGTTTCACTAATGGACTTTTTGACCCCACTGTATATTTGTACAGTGTTAAAGAAGATATGTATATCCATATAATGTCTGGTGCAAATACAAGTGTGAGGCAGTTGGTTGAAAAACAATCCTTGCGTTTGCATTAGCACGCTCCGATTAGTATCTGGCATACCTGCTACCAAGCTATAAGAGCAAACAAGTTTAAACTGGAATAATGAAATTACTTGAGAGCCACCTGCTCTTGATGGTGCTAAAACCACATCCCACAATGCAAACTTCTCATAACCTTCAGATCTCGCATTTATATTTCCATGACCAGAAGTTTCATTGCTGCAATGTTTTCCATGTAGGAACTTTGCCTCTGATGGTTTCAGCCCATATCTTTTATGACAAAGTCCTCTAATGGAAAAAGCACAATCCCACTCTGAAACCTGTTGAAGCAGACCACTGTGTTTACTCAAGGCGTGTTATGATTGGTGCAGATACCACAGGCCTTCAGCTATGTGCTCTCATAGCAGACAGTTTGCTTTTGCTAACTTTATTTGAACCTCAAAAATTTTCCGATTTACCTAATCCTTCCTATATCCATTACAACCATTTTGAGTTGTTCAACCATCCTTGTTTACAGTGTTTTTGACTTACTCACATGTGTGTTGAGTGCTGGCTTGAACAGTGGGAAAGAAACCTGAGCTATTGTCTGATATAGGAGGAATGTGAATCCTGTGTGGTTAAGTGCTTTGGCAGAATTAAATTACCGCAACACATCAGTTTGGCCTCTGTTGTGGCCAGAGGTCGAATTTTACTTTACAACAAACCCTGGTCATGGCCATTAGCTGGTTTCTAGACCCCATTTTAAAGGTATACTCCATTATTTCAATATTGTTTGCACTTTTGAGTTTTGTTAGAATTGTAGCTCATGCAAGTCAGTTACTTGTGCTTGAATTGATTATTATGTATTATAATGATACTGTTAGAACCCCGGTGTAACTCTACCCAAAAATCACGGTTCGGTACGTACCTCGGTTTTAAAGTCACGGTTCGGTACATTTTCGATACAGCAGAAAGAAAGAAAAGCCAGAGAAATTTTCTATTTGAAAATATTTTTAAATAAATTTCAGTTTTCCTACATCTTTAAACTTGTAGGTTTATAAATGGGAGTCAATGGGAGTCAAGTAACATTTTAGTTCAGGAGGACTAACAATTATATTTGACTAAAATGATGAGAATTCCATTTTTAACAGTTACTACCTTTGAATTCTTCAAAATTTCCAAAACGGAGAAAAAAAAATAAAGTGGAACATGGAAATATAAGGTAGATGTACAAACAATAAACATTGCGTTTCCATGTCAACTAGCCGCAATTGGCGAGCAGCAGCAGGGAGTAACATTTCAAGCCAGAGGTTCTTAATTACCCTGGACTTTATGACTACCTTTAACTTAGAGCCAGCAAAAGCAATTATCCTTTAAACCAGATAATTAAACAGCCCTTCCAGTGATGATTGATGACTAACTAGAAGTCCTGCTGCCGTGGTGCAGTTTTCTAGCCTATAGAAAAAAACCTCCAGGCCTCTATTGTGGTCTTGACCTGGGCACAAAGTGTAGTGTCAGGACCACACTACTATTGAGATCTGGCTGAGAGGAGAGACTCGCCGAGTCAAATTCCTTGGCTCGGGTTCAAGAGCTGCCTGTAGGCACAAGTTTAAATCACTTTGTTCTTTTGTGGGGAAAACCTGCAGTGTGGAGATTAAGAACAGTAGAATGGGTAGTGTCTTAATTAGCAGTGTTTCACGATATAGGTAGAAAGGTATCACGAGACCCTGCTATTTATTAGTACCAGTACTTTAAGAATGATGGCATTATAAAAAGAACCGTAATTCTTAACTTGCATTGACGTGTGACGGCTGGAGTCAAGACGTGTGTGCGGGACTCTGCTTCCTTTCCTTGCAGCAGGAGTGAAATATAGCCGTGCAGACGGATTATGACATCTTAAAGCGACAAAGAAACATGCATGCATGAGAAAATAGTGCAGGACGTGCTTGATGTTAAAAAGGGTTAAGCGAAGTTAGCCTGCAAAAAGAGCCGGGTTTAAACCTGAAGCGCACAGAATGCCACCTTTCTCCCAGCATGCGATATATTCAGTTCTCATTTGTGGATCATTGTGCTTGAATGGTCAACAATGTCAAAATGCACGTTTATGTGTAAAGTGAGCGTAAACAGTTAAAAATCCAATGTATTGCATTAGTGCAGCTCTTAAAGTGACAACAGCTTAATAAATATGTTGCTGTTTGTGTCATTAATGTTAATCAAACATACAAAAGAAGAGAGAAAATCACGCGCTGCTTGACTGAATAGCTTTAATATATTTATTAAGATTCAGTGTATAGTTAATTTATAGAGTGAAACTTTATTTTTCAAAATTAAACTATTTTTCTTGATTTTAATTTCTTAAATTCATTCAATTACTTTTACTGTCTTTTTTTTAGTTTTTTTTTCCCGTATCGATTCAGTATTGAACAAGATATTTTAGACAGTTATAGTATCAAAATCATAATTTTTGTTTCGTGATAACACTAATTAGTCTTTGTTTTTTGACATGATGGGACAGAATGAGATTTATCATAATTACACATTATTTTATTTGGCAAGAGCCAAAGAACAGAAAGTGCACTGATGGCTGACTAAGTCAACATAAAAAATTGTTATTGAAAAATTGACACGAATGACTTTAATGGACATTCCTAATGAATGAATGAATGACAGACCGATGTTAAAGAGAGACCTCTGACATGATTGTAAAGTTCTTTGGGTGTACAGTAGTAAAAGCGCTATATAAATGCTTGCTGTACAGTAATTCTTTCATACTATGCGTGATTCATAGATGTGCATTATTACAAATAAAAAAAACATGGATTTCATAATCTATCTAAATGTAACTCATTGTATTAGGTAAATAAATGGGTTGTTTGTTTATTACAGATTTGTAGTGTTTGTTGGTTAAATTATTGATTGTCATTATACTGATTGATCATGCCACCATGAACTGTTCAGTGGTATTGGCTGCTGAATCAATCCCTTAAATGTCAAAACTCTTTGAGGCTTAATTGTACTAAATTATATGTAACAGGTGGTCCTCTATGAGAGTTCTTGTGCAATCTTTTGGGAGCTTTTTCGTGTGGACATCTTGTTTTTTTCTCTCTTTTTTGTGCCTGTAATTAGCCAGAAGGAAATGAAATGCTTCACATCTGTTTCCAATGAATGGGCAGGTAAGGCCCCTCACTTTCCTTTATGTGAGATGACTCTCCTTGCATACAGATGTTGAGCTGGAAGTATGGCTGTTACTGTGAGAAGTTAAAAAGGCTGGCTTATTTCTTGACTGGGAAGGCAGAGGTCTTTCAGTAGCTTCTGGTTTGTATGTTCAAACTTTTTCCTGTTACCTAGAGATTCCCGTTGGCTCAGCATACAATAAAAAATATGTTACTAATAACCTTGTAAATCTCTGTCTGTTTATTTAACAGAAGAGACCGGTTTTGTGCTTTTGTTATTGTTTCCAGCTTCATTATTAAGTGATTGTTTATTTTTGGACGATTTAGGAAGGAAGGCTGAATAAGTTATGTTTAATTTTAGTCTGGGAGTTTTATCAGATTTTTCATTGCACAAGATCAAACAGGCGTGGTGCAGTCTGGGGGAATTCCTTCCTTAAGCAGCCCTCATGGACAATAGAGTTGTTATCTGGAGTATACACTTCGGTGTCAGTACATCTACCATCTAAATATCATTGTTGGCGATTTCAGATGCTGATATTGTTTGTTGCACGTTTCAGTTAATAAAGGCATTTAATGTAACGTTATATGGGGAATGAAAAAAAACTATTCATTAAGAGTCTCAGTGAACAAATTTATTCTCCAATGCCTATTTGTAAGCTCCCAGTGAGCCATTAAGCAGATGCCATAAACCAAACAAACATCCAGTCATCCATAACTGCCAATTTTTTTTGTATGTTTAGAGTAATGGAAGAGTCTTCCGATGTTTTTTCTGCCAGACTCTTTCAAGATTTCCCATATCCTCTTCACATTTTCCCCTTGATAGCAACAAATGTTCTCTTTTGAGAGTTAATGCAGCATGAGTTACCAACTAGTCCTTGTCAGAAAATAATTCAATGATAGAGTGGTTACCAAAAGCTAACATATTCTGTAGAGACTGGTTGATCTTCAGCTGTCTGTTAAATATTAAATATTAAAATGCATGAGAAAGATACAGAATATGTTTGATTGATGTGATTCTTGTCAGATATGTTTTTCATAATAATTCATACACAATGTCAGCATAAACTTCAGCCAGTTCAAGTTGATTTAAGAGCGAGTTTAGCTTACTCTCTACAGGCTATGTCAATTAAATTTATCATTGTCACACTGACTCATGAGTGTTAAGAACAGACGGTTGCATTACACAGTATTTTGAACTGGCTAATATAAGCACACTTAAGATTGACGTGCATGATACTTTTAAATGGCTTTGTATCCTCTGGGAAAACAGTGGATATGCTGGTCTAAGTTTGCCTATTTCAAATTAGAACAGATACATCTGTCTTTTTTAAGGTGAAGTAGTATAATGAATTTACTTTAGTCATGAAACCATCATTACTTGATCGTTCAACTTCTATCAAGCCATTACCAATTTTTGGAAACATTGGTCACCTTTGGATTAAGTTCAAGAAACACTTAAATCAGGATGTTGCCATTCATATCATTGTAAAAACATTTCAAACCTCAGGTAGTTTAATTTGGACAAGTATAGCGACTGGGACAGTTTATCTACAGCCTTGCAGCTTTTCCAGCTTTTCATTCATAATCCTAATCAATAGTAGAATCTGGCTGCTGTCTAATTTTGGAGAATGGATGTATTTGTTGACGTGACATACTTTTTTTATGTGTGCAGGGTTCATATAAGGAGGAGTAAACGTCTTAAAGTATGTTTATTTTGTCAGTCATAATTCCGAAGGACATGCGTAACACAGCTGTTATAGCTGCTGTTGAGTGGACTTTGAAATGGGAAACATATGGTGTGACACAATCTAGTGGGTTTTAAAGAGACAATTGTTTGGAAACCTTTGTGGTAAAGCTTTCTTAACTCAACCAAGAAGAATAAATGACTCACTGAAAGACACAAAAGGGTCAAAAGGTGGGGTTACCTTGTAACTTTTTAAAAGTTTTTCAATGTTTACATGGGTTTTTTTTCATTGGTTGTCAAACATCCACTAGAAGCATGGTGGCCATATGTCAAGTAGTTTGGAATTTTGTTATAGGATAGTTTGGTTTGTCGCAATTAACTTGCCAGAATTTAGGCTGTTGCTGAATTTGTACGTGTTATGTGCACTAATAAATAGACTCACTCATAGGCTGTTTTTCCCTACCTTATTCTTTACTTGTACTATACTTCAGTATCCTCCATTCTTGTACAGTATATTGGACTTTAGCTGTTTACAACCTGCCTGAAATATTTTTATTTCAGAATCATGCAACTTAGGCATATTAGACTTTCAGCTTGGAGTTGCATCCTCATTATGGTCTCGGACCCCTTTGGAAGCATAGATTCATCCTTACTTAATCCATAGATTCGGTTTAAGTAAAGTGAAGATACTTTAGTTTCTTCTCACATTTGGTAGAACTGTTTCTGGGGCCTCAAGATTCTGCTGAATTCTGACCCAGCCAGTTTAGAGATAATCCTGCCGATTCTGACTGGCCAACTCCTTGATCCTTTGTCAGTGGGTGACAAGGGGAGGCTAAACCCAAGGATTTAAAACGGAGAATGGAGCTAGAATGAGCCAATCAGAGGACAAGTATTTCAAGCAGACAATGTGGGCACCTGATCCCCCTCTCACATGCAGAAGCAAAATAATTGGCTGCAGGAATGTTCAAATACACTACCCTTCAAAAGTAAGATTTTTTTTTGTAAAATAAATTAATATTTGTATTCAACTACAATGCATTAAAGGAGTAGTTCACTTAAAAAAAATACTTTTGCTGATAATTTACTCACCTCCATGTCATCCAAGATGTCCATGTCTTTCTTTCTTCAGTTGAAAAGAAATTAAGGTTTTTGATGAAAACATTCCAGG
>JAOTRC010000009.1:14135582-14161990 GCA_027497675.1 Cyprinella lutrensis | reverse complement strand
TATGTGTTAACTTACGGTATATATATATATATATATACTGTATATATATACTTTTTTAATATTGTTTCATAAAGTTGAGAGCCCTTACAATTCTCTTTTTTCTGCATGTTTCACCCTCACATGAATTTTCAGTTTTACGCTCTAATTTATGCACTCACCATTTGCTTGTAGATCTGTAAACACAAGCTAAACGGGTTACGCGCTTCCATGCTTGAGGGTGTGAAATTCTGTTCAGCACCAGAACGACAACAAGATGCCCTGCCAGCTGGCTTTTTGGCATTGTGATGGATGGAGGTTTTCCTCTCGCAAATGTACATTTGACATTTGGATGGTTTGTGTCTGGGAATAGACTGATGAAAAAAATCAGCGAATCTGTCCAAGTGCATTCCACAGAGTCGCAAAATAAGACCAGAAGACTACTTCGAGTGTTCGATTCAGAGTGAAGGGTTCTTGGGAGGAGGAGTGAAGGTCGAGTTGAAAGACTCATGCTTTAAAGGCCAGATGGGCCGCATCGGCTCAATCGGCTCTTTGTCTTCCGCACAGTCCTCCGTGTGTCCCGCTGAGGACTCGGCCCACAAAGCTGCCAAAGTTATGCTGTTGTATAGCGAGAAGAGTTTATGAATTAAGCATTTGGAATGCTTTCATTTCACTGTCCTTTCCCTTGTTCGAATGCAGTTGCAGTGCGCTCGCTGGCGTTCCACGGGGGATTTCCTAAATGGAAAGACTGAATGGGCTTTTGCTCTGTTCCAAAGCGAGAATGTGGTTTTCTAAGTTGCAGCCTTATTAGCGAGAGCAACTGAGACAAGATTACGGGCGCTGGGCAGTTTGTGCTCTCGAAAGAGAGAGGCTTGTGCTTTTACAGTGTGCCCACACAAGTGATTCGATTAATCACGGGTCAGTGCCAACACTTTGACGGGGCCTTTTGATTTTGCCTTTCCTCTGTCCAGGCTGTAATAGTCCGGCCATGGTGACATTACAGAACATACGGACAGACAAAGGCAGTCAGTCAAGACCCTCTGACACTCTAACTTTGTTTTCATCTCTCTCTGTCCTTTAATGACCTAAGTTAACTTTTTTTTTGCGGTAATGAGACTTCTCTTCCACAGAAATGGAGAATGCCGTTAAAGAAGCAGGCGACCATGTGTCAGTGAATTGCACAATTAGAAAAGATTGAGCTCTGGGCCACTTTCTTTTCGAAATGGTGTCAGCACTAAGTGCAAATTTCCAATAAACTGTGTGTGCATGGCAAATACATTTGACCGGACGGTGACAGCAGGTGTCTGGATTCTGTGAAAAGCAAGTTAATTAATGTCTGTGATTGTAATATCAATTGGTATGAATCTATAAATGCATTAAGAGGAGTAAAAGGTCAAAAGAGTCTGTTTGGGATGTGTGTGACTTGTGTGTATAAGCTGTGTGTCCATTTGACAGTCGCATTAAACATGACCCTGCTGGAGAACTATGGCGAGTGGCTGCTAACTGCAAGAAAGAGCTCAAATATTGACTTCCCTTTTTTTTTCAATTCAGTTTGACAAACTGAAGTCGGGTAAACCCACCCAGACGAGCTGCCGGGAGGGCAGTAAAAAGGCTGGAGCTTTTTAAAGGTTAATGTTGAGACTCTGGGCTTAAGCTAATAGCATGTATTTGTTTTCGGTATTGAACGGCAGCTTTTTGAAGAAGAATTGGAGCCACTGATGCTGAAACATTTAGTTGTAATGCTGTGCTTCTCAATGATTATTTGAACTTTTTATGACCGAATTTAGCTATAATACATAAATAATATAATACATTAATATTTATTTAGCATCAATCTTGGTTTTTTACTTGTGTGTTTATTCATGGATTTTTGTTTTTTGTTTTTTTTGTTTTGTTTTGGCTGTTCTTTCTGGTCTCCTTAAATGTCACACAAGCACCATACATCTATATTCTGGAATCAGAATAAAAAAAATATATGTTTGTGTGTATATATGCGTGTAGATCCTCTATTTTTACATTTAGATTGTCTTTGTTGTCATCGAACTCTGTTAGTTTATAATGTAAATTATAATATTTTTACATTATATTGTTAACTTATTTTTTGTTATATTTAGAGAAATTTATGATCGATACACTTAGTCGAATTTTCAACTTACTGGACGTAGTTAAAACATTGGTGCATTCTTAGAAACTAACTTGTGTATAATAAAAATGTAAAGAATACGATTATTTTTGATCATTTATAAATAATATGAAATATAAATAATTATAATTATATAACATCATCAATCATGACAATGATATTGATAATTTTGATTTGTACATAGTTTGTATATTTGTGTTTCTCAAGTGAAATGTCATCAGATATTTTTATAGAGCCCAATTACATTTGCAAATTGCTCTATATGGATGTAATTCAGTATAATAATAATTGTCTGTCACTGTTATTGTCAGTCTGACCCCTCTCATTCTCATTTCTAGTTTACTATCGGGCACTGGTGAACTTCACAAACTCATTCCAGTATGGGCCTGAACTTGATGACATCTACTCTCCTGCTTTCCAAGAGATATCCTCTGCTGTCGTTGATACGGTAGGTGCAGCTACTCATTGACTGTGACTTTAAGAAGTACTACCAAAGGAGTTTACACAATAATAATTAAGGGTGTGCTCCACATGGGTATTGGCTCATATTATTGATCGCATACCTTTCCTCTGATTCTTGTCTGTACAGTGTTAATGTTTAAATCGATGTTTGCTTGATTTAGTACACTGAAACTGAAGTACTTTATATGGCAAGGCCAGTATGTGGTGATTAATGGCATCTATTTCCACCACAGCTCGAGTCTGACTACAACAGGATACCAGGACAGCAGACTGTCAATGTGGTTCTCATCAAGTAAACACAATTTCCAGTTTCAAACACTCTTTTGCATAATCTCATGTAGAAGGATAGTCAGTTTACTTGGGACATTAGGACATTCATGTAATCAAACAGCTTTTGTGTGTGTTATGGGACTTTTTAAGATTACCCGGCTGAAACAAGCTGGTCAAGTGGGTGCCCGAACCCTCTGTAAAAACATCAGACAGACCAGCCTGAGATACCAGCTCACTATCTTATGTTGGTTTATGTGGTTTGTTTGTTGTTTCGATTAAGTGTGCTCTGCGTACATTTTGCAGGAAAATCGGCAAAGATGTTTTTGTGGAGCTGGACGTCGGCTCAGATAACAACTCTAATATAACGCAGATCAGAGGTGTCCTGTTCTCTGTGGTTAAAGAGGGCACCATTGCTTCCTACGATACCTCAGTAATTGGCTTCAAGTTCAGACGGCTTGGAGAAGGTTTGTTCAATACTTTTCTAATGGTGATTAGATCATGATTCCTGACTAAATGGTGCAATGAGTCATGATAACTGAAATTTGGTTGCTATTTACTTGGATTTTGGTATGATTCATTTAAAGTTAAAAACAAAATATCCTGTAGACTCAAATTTAGCTTGAGGGGCAATTTTCCATATTAGCATATTGACAAAAATATTTATAAATAAACAACAAAAATTATATTTATATTGTTTTAATTTATTTTGTAATAACTAATAATAATAATGATATTGATATATATTTGAGATGTTTATTTTATATTTTGGAAAACAATAATTATAATTATTAACATCTTATTAATAACAATGATAATTATAATTTTGACAGATGTTTTGCATGTTCTATTTTGCATAACTAGAATTAATAATAATATAAGTTGTATTAATAATGATGATAATGATAAAATAAACTAATTCATGCAATGAAATTCCAATTGTCGGATAATTTGCAGAATTATAAATGTGGAATAAAACAAACACAGTTCATTATTATTACTACTTCTATTAATAGTACATTTTATTCAAAACAATAATTGTGATATTGACAGAGATATTTTTACATGCTTATAAATTGTAGAATAAGAATATAACGAGGTTCAGATGTTTTGGGAAGAATGCAGGAACCGGCGAACAATCAATACGTTTAATAATGTAAAATAAAATGAATGTAAAAACGCAAGTATAAGACATTAGTCCCTCACAGACAACTACATAAGTTTTGGCCTGATCCTGTCTCGCTCTTCACATTCGTCACTCGTCCTTTATGCTTCCGCTCCTCCGTGAGAAAAACGAGACCGGTGCGTCTCACAGGCGTCGTTTTCAAATTTATTACATTTTTACATCCCTGTCTTTTACACTTTACAGTCTGTTTAACTATCCATTCTTGCAGTTCTGTTTGGAACTAGTCATCATTCAACAGAATGTAGTTTAGATAATATTTGTGTCTGGTTCATAGCTGATACACTCCCTCCTGTGGAGCCCATCGGTGTGCCAGGTTTGTCCTCAGCCAGGTCTGCTGCATGGAGACTGTAGCGCATTAGAACACACATCAGTCTTGCTCACTTATGAAAACTGCAAGGAATTCTCAGATTATGTAGTGGCTGGATAAAGAATCAAACTTGTATGCATGTGTGCAGTCTGATGAAGACCAAAAGAAGAAAAAAAGGCTTTGCATGGCATGTCATTGATTGAAGTGATGCTGATGTCAGGAATGCAACCACCTTGAAGTATCATTTTCAGGCAGTGCAACTTGTTTGTGTTTGCAGTAGTTTGGTTCATATGTGATGGAATTGAGTTAGATAAGAGAATTCAAGACTGAATAGAGACGACGGAATGGACATTGTACAGATGTACTTTGGCTTTGTTCACACTGCTTATAAATCTTATATGATTTGATTTTATCTGATCGTCAGAACTGACTGCCCACATTCTGATCCACTTGATCAGATAATAGTCTTTTAAGACTTCCTCATATCATAAGTGAAATGTGTCCTAAATAATGACAAAAATAAACAAACCATGAAATCTGGCCTACCCTTTTAGACTGAGATGCATTACCAAAACAATTAATTCTATTCAGACTAGAAAAACTTCAATAAGTCCGATGCCTGTGTTAACAAAGCCCTTTTGTATGCTCTTGAAATAGCAAGTCCAGCATGACAGGCCTGTGATAGGCTGGCATTGAAACGTTGAAACATCTTTCAGCAAAGCATGATGTACAGTTTTTCTTGAATCACTGCATTTCATTACATACAGAATGTCACTGCATTGTATATGTCTGTCTTTACCACCTCAGTGAGCCCCAGGCCCAGGGAATGCTTGTCTGATGAGTTCAGCTGTCGGGATGGCCTTGGGTGTATCCCTCTGGATTTTGTGTGTGACAAACGGTCTGACTGCAATGACTTGAGTGATGAAATGAACTGTGGTGAGTGAGATTGTTTGATGAACCCTCTTCATTTGCCTTAGACATAAGTGGCTATAAGAAGTCTAAATCTATGTGGATTTCATGCATACAATTTAATTTTTTTATAGTTAGTACTATTTTTTGTAATACATATTCAATGTTTTAGACATCTGAAACTATAAAGGTTTAGAATTGTCTTAATTTAGGGGCTTTTCTGAAAGATATTAGCATTTATCTAATGTTGTGTTTGTAATTGATTGCCCTAATTATATTATTTATTTTCAAAGCTGTTGTTCCTGTACGTCCTACTGAACCTACACCTCCCAAAACCAGACCCCCACCTGGCCCAGGACCTTGTCGTGCAGACCAGGCCACCTGCCAAAACGGACAGTGTATCTCACGGGATTATATATGTGATGGCGAAACGGACTGCGCTGACGGCAGCGACGAGTTTAAGTGTGGTAGGACAAACCTTTAATTTACCACAGATATGAAACTGCTTGTTTATAACTAGTCTATTCTGTGCATTTATTATATAATTTTATTTGTCATTTCACAGGAACTCCGTCTCCTTGTGAACCCAATGAGTTTAAGTGTCAGAACGGCCGCTGTGCCCTGAAACTGTGGCGTTGTGATGGGGATAATGACTGTCAAGACAACTCGGATGAGATGAACTGTCGTAAGTCAGATCTTACAGATGGGGGAAGTGGCCTTGAGACCTGTTTGAAAACTAGCTTTATTTTTGCAGTTCTGTTTGTTACCACTAGAGGCACAATCATTTTTTTTTTTCTCTAATAATTTTTTTTCTCTTTTCTTCAGCCACTAAAAGTCCAGGGGACACATGTGCCCCGGAGCAGTTTGTGTGTTTGGCTGACCGCACATGCATTCCTGCCAGTTACCAGTGCGACGAGGAGCCGGACTGTGCCGACCGCTCTGATGAATATGGTTGTGGTAAGGCATTACAGTCCAATTAATCTTTAACAAGAAAACATTGGTTGTCATAACATATCACTCTTCTGTCTCAACTTTTCTTTCACTGGCATCTTCCCTTTGACTTACTAACACTATTGCTTCCTTTAAATCCATTATTTATTTATGGTCTGCAAGCGTTCATTTTTTGCGGTTTGTTTTGCCACACTCAGTAACGCATAGATCTCATCTCCCATATATCTTGCGCCGATAGCTTATTTAACTTTGGTATTGTTTCTGCCAGCAGTGCCTTCAGCTCTGGTTGGCTTATCTCTCTGATTTAATCTGCCAAATAAAACTTGTGCTGTCACAGGCTGCCAATTTAGACTCGGTGCGGGCGTCTGCGGTTTCTTGTGTCCATATGTTTATTTGACTATGTTACCATTCATATAATACAATTATGTGTGGATTGAAGTTGATTGCGCTGTTAAATGATTTTTTGTTTGCTCTTTTTTTGGACTTAAGCACCTCCCACTGTGACAAACCCCCCGGAAGAGTCCATCACGGCAGCGCGGGGGGGCACTGTGACCTTTACTTGTTCAGCCATTGGTGTGCCCGTTCCCATCATCACATGGCGTCTTAATTGGGGACACATACCAGCCAACAGCAGGTAGGTTAGGATTTGAAGGGATACTCCACTTTTTTTGGAAATAGGCTCATTTTACCACTCCCCCAGAGTTAAACAGTTGGTTTTTACCGTTTTCTAATGTTTTCGGACGATTTTTTTTATATTTAGTAGAATATCAGTAACCAGACAGTTTCTGGTCTCATTGACTTCCATAGTATATTTTTTCCCTGCTATGGAAGTCAATGAGACCAGAAACTGTGTGGTTACTGATTTTCTTCTAAATATCAAAAAATCGGCTGAATGGATTTGAAAACGATAAAACTCTGTTTAACTCTGAGGGAGTGGTAAAATGAGCCTATTTCCAAAAAAAAAGTGAAGTATCCCTTTAATATGCATCATTGATTTCTGAAATGATCAAGATGGCCACAATCTATGTTACATTCAGATAGTCCTAATTGAAGACTGAATAAATGAAATTGAAGAATATTTGTGGTTTCATCCATTTCTTCTAAATTCCCGAAGCTCTCTTTACTGAACTTAAATAGGTAAATTAATAACTTCAGCACTTGTCTAAATGAAAACAGAAGGCCACACTCCGTGTTTCAGTTGTGCGATTGAGTCATGTACGCAATAAGAAACAGACTGTTGGCTTTTTGTCAAAATACACTTGTGTTATGATCCAAATATATATGGATCTTTCCCAATCTCATCCCCCCTCTCTCCCTGTCATTTCTTTGTATCTCAATAAATCCCCAAAATCGTTTTTTTAAAGGTTTGTCTCTATTCAAAATATTCTTTTGATGCTGCTACTTTAAATTATTATTTGTCTTAATAATGATTTAGACATTATTAATATGTAGAAAGAGAGCCGTATTTAATTTACTCCTCAGCATGTGCTCTCCTTGTGTATGATCGTTTCGAGGCCTAGTAGGTTTATTCAATCAGACTTTTATTTTTTCATTTTTCTAAACGGACTAACAAGTCTTGCAAGATTAGTACCTTAATTAACAAAATCTCAACTTATTACATACAAAATACGGTAACGTTTGAATAATACATAAAAAACACTAATATGTTATTAATAAATGACAAATGGAGGGGAGGGGTCGTCAGACAAAATTTTCTTACGTTTATATAAAACTATTGTAAAATCCTTTTTTATTAGCAATTTTAGAATCTAAACTAGGACTGCTAATAGAGTGTGTTAATTTAGTGATTAGTGTTTAAATGTTAAGCATATTATTGACAATAAATTAACAATCATTTGGAATACCGAAGGAACCATTCACACAGGACACATTTTGTTCAAAAACAGTTGGACAGAGCACATTGGAATGGAATCGAATGCAGGGGTCTTGAGACAGCCCTAATTTAAACTTTATTCTATTGACAGGATCACTATGACCAGTGAGAATGGACGAGGAACGCTTACCATCCGTGATGTGAAGGAAAGTGACCAGGGGGCGTACACCTGTGAGGCCATCAATGCTAAAGGCTTAGTGTTTGCCATTCCTGATGGTGTCCTCAGCCTCTCTCAGAGACCGAACCCAGGTAATGCACCAGGTTCATATGGTACATTGTAAACATCTTTGGATAACTGTGTATTATATGTTTGTTCTCGTCTAATACTTTCTATTCTGAATGTCATTTCATCCTTTCATTTGTGAGACACAGGTTATCCTGCTGTTATTTGGCTGCATGTTGCATGACTTTGGGTCTTCTCAATCCTGACGGTGGTGGTCTTTTCATCCTTTGTCTTCCGTGTCGTACTTGTCCAGTTGTGTCATCCTCTCTGTACGTGTTAGCAGGTAATTGCCGCGATGGACACTTTAGCGTGGGCGGTCACTGCATGCCATGCTTCTGTTTTGGCATCACAAAGAACTGTCAGAGCACCGGCCGCTACCGTAACCAAATCGGACTGCGCTTCACAGAGGAGGAGGACTTCAAAGGTACTAAAATCGAGCTTTTTGTGTATTTGCTTGTTTTACAATTGGAAAATGTAATTGATGTGGATGTCATTTGTTTTTCACCCTGTAAAGCCTGACATAAATAATAGTCTGGAAAATATTTCTTCATTTTTTTTATGGAACAGTGTATAGATCAGTCTAAAATTTTATTGAGAGACATTTTAAAGGCTTAGGGGCTTAGAAATGTACAGTATATAAGCAAATATGCTGCTGTCTTTTATAGGGTTAAATTAACCAGTACAGTGGAATTAAAGTATGGTTCACTGCCTTTCTATCTCTCTTTTCATCCACAGGAGTGAATGTGTCATTTCCTAGTCGCCCTGGCACTACACCACCTCTCTCCTCCACTCAGATGTTGATCAATCCAGAGACTGAGGAGTTCCAGCTAGTGGATCTGTCTCGTCGTTTCCTCGATCAAGACTCCTATTGGTCTCTTCCTCGACAGTTCCTTGGCAACAAGGTTATCTCCTCTACAATACTCTCCTAAGCAAATCTAGAAAGGACTTCATTAAAACTTAATCATCAGTCAATACCTCAGTTTTTTTTCCAATCTCAGTCCTTTAATATTCTCCCTATCATTTGCTGTCTGTCGCTTTCCATATAAATATTTAGATTTGAAATAATCAAGTATATTAATACCTAAGCTACTTGTAGCTACTTATTTGTAATAGATTTGTAAAATGTGCACAGAAGCTCCTCAGCATCTTTGTATTTTGGACACTGTGTCTCTGCTGTACAGGTTGACTCGTATGGAGGTGATCTGAGGTTTAAGGTGAGTTACTCACTGCAGCGAGGTGGATCAGAACCAAAGGAGAAACCTGATGTTGTGCTGACCGGCAACGGGCAGAGATTTATTTACCGTCGAGGCAACCCCACTTTACCTGATATAATCAACCACAGAGAGGTCAAGTTTACAGAGGTGAGACGCATATGTGAAATGCTTAAATGTGTATAAAATATTTTTTTATTAAATATATACACACTACCATTCAGTTTTTTTTAAATACATCTCTTATGTTAATAAGCAAGGCTGTGTTAATTTGATCAAAAATACAGTAATTTATTACAGTTTAAAATATCCGCCTAATTTGGTGCTCAAGAAACATTTCTCCTTATCAATGTTGAATTTTTTGGTGAATAGAAAGTTCAAAAGAACAGCATTTATTAAATATACTTTTTATTTAATATTATAAGGTTTTTAATCTAACTTTTGTTTAAATTATTGTCTTGCTTAAAAAAAAATCTGTCAAAATAAATATCTTATTGATTAAACTTTTGAACTGTTGTGTGTATATAATTTGTATTATTATTTTATTATTTTTTAATTTTTTTTGTAATGAAATTTGTAATTATTTTCAGTTTAATGATTTGCTTTAGTATTTTCTCCCTCTCTCTTACAATAAAGGAAATATTTTAAGGAATTTGCTCAAACGGTTATTTTCCATTAATATAATGAATTCCCAGTATTCTTAGCTCTACACTAATAAAATATTTGTGTAAGATTGATATATAAAATTATATTAATACCATATACCAAACAATTGATTCTTTGATCTTTGATTCTGATTTTATTTCTTAAAAATAAGGTTTCAAATGTTTACCTCTCTGTATCTGTGTGTCTCAGGAAAACTGGCAGCACTCCTCAGGACGAGCAGTAACTCGCGATGTCCTGATGATGACCTTGGCCAATCTGGAGAGCATCCACATTCGCACCATTTATGACAACCGCATGGCCAGTGTCGGACTGAGTGACATCAGCATGGATACCACCACCAAGGAGTTCAGCTTGCAGGGGAACCCAAGAGACGTTGAGGAGTGCAGGTTAGTGAGCCTTTAAATCAACAGATAGGATTACGGGCCTGTCAGAAAATATAAAGCTCCTCTTGAATCACTTCTTGCAGTCCTACATTCCCATGAGTAAAACTGATTATGCCTCATGTTTTTTGTTAAAACCTCTAAATATTTTCTTTCTGTTTGTAATTTAGTATATTCAGTGAAGAAAAAGGTCTAAAGTGCTATTCCCATTGGGTGGGTTTCAGTTCCCCAAACAGTGGATTTCAGTGTTTTTTCTTTTTAGAGTTCTTTGCAGGGATCAGTGCTAAGGTTTTTTTTTTCTACTCGTCTGGTTGGGTTCAAATATTTATTTAGTCTGGCATAAATTTTCACTCAAATTAAATGGTGCTTTAAAGTTTTCAGATGAGTCTAACAGTATTCAGGCACAGAAAATGAATAATTATTCTGCGTAACACTGCATAGTCTTCACAGTATAAATTAAATATAGATTTATCCTTGTTAAAGTTACAAAAATTATTCAGTCAAGGTCAGTGAATGATTTTCTCTTCATCATTGATTAACACTAAAGACACAGACAAGATCAGATATATTAGGCTGCTGTCCCTTTAAGAAGAATGCACAGATCCAATATACTGTTACACATGTGTTTTCTTTCTTATCTGTTTATGTTCAGTTAAGGCATAACCGTTAGTGATTATGAATACTATCATAGATGGGCATTTTGACGTACATATTGTGTGTATTTTTCCGTTCAAGCGCAAGAAGAAGAGACAGAGATGTCAATTTATGGACAAAAACAGCACTCAAGTGCTGAATTTAGTTATATTTTGAATCATCTTGCTCTGGAATTAGAATGGTTAAAAATTGCTTGAATGTTTAAATTGACCAAAACGTGCAAAATAAACTATCGTGACGATGAAGCACTGGCTCGATTGGACAAGTGACAATTCCGTCAATATTGTTGAGCCCAGTCTGTGTGATAGAGTTAATCTTTGCAAATTGTTGATCCCACATAGATGTCCCGCCGGGTATTCAGGCCTATCTTGTGAGTCCTGTTCCCCTGGATTCGAGCGGGTCCCTGGACCCTACCTGGGCATCTGTGCTGGTTGCAACTGCAATGGACATGCCGGTGCCTGTGACCCTATTAGTGGACACTGCCTGGTAAGGATAGGTGTATTTGTGTTCATAATTGTTGATAAATATTTAAATAACTAATGCATGAATTAGTATATTACTGTATCACTAAAGCGGAAATGTCATGTGGTAGAGTTGTCAACATAACACAGAAGGACCTCAGTGTGACAAATGCAAGCCAGGCTACTTTGGTGACCCAAGTCGAGGACGATATGATGACTGCAAACCCTGTCCTTGTCCATACACAGAGACGTCTCGCCGGTAAAGAAATCAAACTTGTGTGTAGGATTATAATAATAATAGTTTATTATTATTATAATGACAAAACAACAATGTGTTCAAAGGTTTTCTGATACTTGCTTCCTGGACCATGACAAACAGGCAACATGTGACGCCTGCAGACCTGGTTACACAGGGCGACGTTGTGAGAAGTAAGGGCCAGTTCTTTTCCATATACATGTTGTCCGACTCCTCACACTACATTTTGTGGTGCTGGGTGCATAATATTTCATCATCTGTATTTTTTTTTTTTCTCGAAAGATGTGCTCAAGGATATGTCGGCAACCCTCTGCAGCCCAACGGCAAATGTGTCCCTATTGCTAGCCGTAAGCATTTTCCCCTAAAGTTTTAATAGAATTGTGGTAGTAAAATTATTTATTTATGAGATTAATACTAGTGGTAAGATTTAATTGTTTGCCTTAAGCTATTTCTTGGAATTTGTGCCTAATTTTATGGTCAAGCAAAGCTTTAGGTAATGATTGACACTCTGTGTGTGCACTGAATGCTGGAATGCCAGCTGTTTGTGACCAGGATGTTCAAAGCATTCCAGGTGTATTTGTCAACCATATGGTGTTCTTATCCCTGTTCAGCGATTACCAAGTGTGATAACAAAGGAACTGTCAATCCCATCAGCAAACCATGCTATTGCAAGGTATTGGTAATACATTGCATTACAGTTTTCCTCTCTCTTTTTTATTCACCATAGTTCAGTAGTTTGAAATGTCTCTTATGGTCACCAAGGCTGAACTTATTTGATTAAAAATACAGTAAGCACTTAATATTGTGACATAATAATATTAATACAATTTACAACAACTGTTTTTCCATTTTTATATATTTTCAAATGTATTTTACTCATTACTCTAGGCTTCAGTGTCACATGATACTTCAGATATGATTCTAATATGCTGATTTGGTGCTCAAAAAAACATTTCTTTTTATCAATGTTGAAAACAGTTCCTTAATGTTTGTGTAGAAACCTTGATACTTTTTTATCATAATTCTTTGAATAGAAAGTTCAAACGAACAGTAGTTATTTTAAATTGTAAATGTCTTCACTGTCACCCCAAACTGTTGAATGATAACGTGATTTTTTTGTAGAATATAAATGTCTGAATGTTCAAACACTGCATGATCTTCTGTACTGCAGGCCAATGTGGTTGGTGCTCTTTGCGACGAGTGTAAGAGCGGCACTTTTCATTTGGCGGCCGATAATCCTGAAGGTTGCTTGCAGTGTTTTTGTATGGGAGTGACTAAACAGTGTGCCAGTTCAACCTGGACCAGAGATCAGGTAGCCACATCCTCTAATCTTGTCAGTTAAATATTCGTCACTGGATGTTTTAAAGCTTTTATATACATATACAAATTTGTTGCTTAATCTAAAGGTGCGAGGGGGTGTCAACGGCCAGCTCTTCACCCTTTCCAATGAAGCCAACACTAGGACCATCTCTGAGGGTATCACCCAGAGAGCCAGCTCAGAGGTGGTCTACCGATCCTTCACCAGTATCCCTAAAGACATCTACTACTGGGTCCTGCCTCAGAATTTCAGAGGGGACAAGGTGAGAACATCCCATGCGATATAATGCCATGTTTACACTTTAACCTTTATCAAGTAAAATAGCACGTCAATGTGCAAAACATGTTTTTCTTTCCTGTGCAAAGGTCACAGCATATGGTGGAGAGCTGCAGTATAGGCTGCGTTATGAGCCGCAGGCTCGCTCGGTAGTGATTGATGAAAAACCAGATGTGGTTCTCCAAGGCAACGGCATCTTCCTGGAGCATTATTCTCAGACGCAAACACTTCCTAGAGTACCTGCCACCATCACTGTGCCATTTAGAGAGGTGTGTTATATATGTGTGTACATTTTATGTTTTTTACTTCTCTTTATTGGGTTTTTGCTAAAGAGCATATTTTTTATATTAATTACTTTTATATTTTACTGCTATACTATTACTAATAATTAGTAAGCAATTTTAGCTTTTTAAATGAATAATAAAAAATATTCAAAAAGTTACTAATATAGAATAAGGTAAAACTTGATCTAGCTTGATTTGCGATAAAATGTCTCATTGCCTATAATCCCCACAGTCTGCATGGAGACGGGCAGATGGACAACCTTGTACAAGAGAGCACTTGCTGATGGCTCTGGCAGATATCAGCGTCTTTATGATCAGAGCCACTTATGCAGACAATATGGCTGAGAGCAGGTAATTTTGCTCTTTTTATTTGGCTCTGGCTCATTTCTTATGCATGGACTTTTGACGTCCTTTTTATATACTGGGTGGCAGCACATTATCTTATTAGTCTCTTGTCTGTCTCTTAACTGATTTTGTGAGCAGGATATAGTGTTTTATCTCAGTTTCTCCTCTCTTTAGTATCTCCAATATCCAAATGGACATTGCCGTGCCCACCTCAACAGGAAACGAGAGGGCTCTGGAGGTGGAGGAGTGCGCCTGCCCTGAAGGATACGCAGGACCTTCTTGTCAGGTATATTATGACTTTAAATAGTAACTTTCAGTCTGTGTGAACTTGTGCCTGACTAAGTTAAAGCAAAAAACTCCCTCCTGGCAGAGGTTCTGAACTATTACCTGTCAAGGTACTGTAATAACAGCCCTTTATTACTTATTTTGATCTCTGAAGAGAAGTTCTTAGCAACTTATGGAACATTTTAGCTCTAAAACTCTGCAATAGATTCAGAGCTTCAGCATAGACATCTATGAACCCAGTCACCTCTGACTCACCCATTGTTTGCAGGACTGTGATGCCGGCTACACCCGCACACCTGGACTTTATCTTGGCACCTGTGAGAAGTGTGACTGCTACGGGCATGCCAGCGGCTGTGACTCAGAGACTGGAGATTGCCTGGTGAGTTAACCTTTCCATTGCAGCTATTATGCTTTTCCTGGATGAATAATGAAGATTTGTGCAAAAGAGAATAATTAAAACTAGCTGACTAATCAGTTGTAACTGGAAGCCTTATAAACTAGGATGGATGACAGGTCAACTAGTCAACCAAATATGTAATCAAAAAATGTAATCAAAGCACAAAATATGGTATATAAAAGAAAAATAAACTTGTAACCCTCAATAACTAACAATCATAAATAAAATCTAAACTAAAAAAAAAAATCAAAACTAAATCAAAATTGTTTAAAAAAAAAACTTCACAAACTAGTCAATCTCAATAATGTACTTGTCGTTCATTGGATGATTGATCTACTAGTCGACTATCATGATTAAAATTAACCCCCAAAAAATACTTAAAAAAAACCAACATAAATTAACCGACTAACAAATTTAAATGACTGAAATATGTAAGAAAAAATATACATAATCTAGTCATAACAAGTCAAATAGTCGATTCATGCTTAGTCTGGAGCGTTTCATCACACTTTTCTTTTGTGGTTTTAGAATTGCCTGCATAACACAGTTGGGCGCCGTTGTGAAAATTGCCTATCTGGATTCTATGGAAATCCAAAGACTGGTGATCCACAGGCATGCAGACCCTGTCCTTGTCTTGGACACTCCACTAATCAGTGAGTTTGCCTTTTTCTATTAACTTTATAAAAGATATTCTGTTCATATAAAGTAGTTAACCTTCAGACATAACCCATGATTCATAATTATTCATTTCATCTAATACACTTCTACCGAAGGCCTTCATCTTGTTACTTGGACTCGGATGGACTGCCCACATGTGAATGTCCTGCTGGTCATACTGGAAGACGGTGTGAAAGGTAAGTTTCTTTGGTCTAATGAGAGGGTACACCTCCCATTCGGTATGCTAGTAATGCTGGGGTGGCCGAACGGGTGATAGAGGTGATCGGTATCCCTTTATCTATTGCCAGAAAGCATGTGTCTGTTGCTTTCCATTATCTCTTCAACCATTTGTGATTGAATGGCATTTGTCTGTTGGTATGGGAGAAGCAAGTCTTGAATCAATGCCACCCATACCAAAGTGTAATAGTCTGAGGTCACTTTTTTTTGAGGAGTTTATAAGTTGAAGCTGTGGTGCTTGAAAAAAATCCATGTTCGTATGTCTGAAATCTGCAGCGTTTTCAAGTTATAAAAATGTACCTTCTTTACTGTGAGAGTTAGGTGTTGAAGCAATTTGTTGCATTTGTCACTTTAAAAAGGAGTTGCATCCTTTTTTTTGCTTCATTGCTTCTTTGTAAAGCAACTTTTTCTCATTTCAAACTCTTCTTCTAGATATTACTGGGTCTCTAGGGTGGTTTATGCTTCCCATACTGAAGCATAAACAAGTTGATGATATAAATTGTGGATTCCTGTCACTTGCTCAGAATGCAAAAGCTTTTGGGTGTCTGGGATAAAAAACAAATGGCTTCTATTTATAAAATAAAAATTGGTACCAATGTACCCTGTCTCATCATGGCTCTCAGCATTTCCAACTGCGGAGATTTCTACCTTGAAGGTTCGAAAGATTTCTTCCCCACTACATGTGATGATGCTTTCTACCTCAACCCTGGGAAAAAGCAAGTTCTGGATACAACTGACCATAATGTTGACAAAAAACTTGATAGTAGAGAAGATAATGACTTTTCAGGGCTTGAAAGTACAACAAGATTTGTGCTGTCAACAACCATACGTAGTTTAAGTCCTGAGGCGCGACAGAAGAGTTTCCAGCTGCTGTTGAGGACGCACACAAATCATTTCAACCAGCGCCTGAGTATGCTTGAAAGCAACACTCTGGACATGAAAGATAGCCTCGAGAACATGAGGAAGCAACAGAGTCACTTTAGCTCTCAACTGGAGACAATAGCCAGAGTTTTGTCTCCAACTGACAAGAAAGACAGAACCAATGAGCTCTCCAACAAATACACAGACATTGAAAAAAGACTAAGTCAACTAGAACACAAACTTGAGATACTGATTGATGGCTTCACTGCTCTAGCACAAGAGCTTGACAAAGTGAAACGAGCTCGCCACGTGGTACGCCCACCACAGGATCGTAGAGAAACTGCTGTGGTTGCTACCACCCGGATTCCAGCCTTGACTACAGCTTGGATGACTAGTATGTCTACTAGCAGATTTCAGAGGAGAACAGTAATTCCCAAAGCTATACCAACTCCTCGTACCATTTCCACAACTACGTTTATACAAAATAGACTTTCCCAGATCAATGAAAGTTCAACTAAGCCAGCAAAGTTCTTAACTAAATGGAAACAACCAATATCAGCAAGAAAAGACATTGAAACCCGTTTCACATCAAGACCAGACATCAATAATAATAGCAAATCTTTTAGGAGAACAACAGTTCCCAAAGGTATACCCAACCGTTCCCTCACTAAGTCGTGGGATGAAAGGGTTTCAACCTTAGTTACCTCCAATGAAGAGCAACAGAGAAGAAAGACACGAAATAAAGGTTCTCTTATCTCACGGTCAAGGAGCAACGGACAAAATGGAACTTCTCAAATACACCACAAAAGGGGTTCAAAAGTAATTGCTACATCTACAGAGCCTCAGAGAACTGTCTTGGCAAGGAAACCTGGTCTGTCCCATTTACCTACACAGGCGCAAGGAGATAAAGAATCTGCAGTTATATTTCAGATTCCTCCTCCATCTCATACAAAAATCCCCCAATTAAAAGAACCAGTGAAATCTTCCAAGTCATCAAGCAAACCACAGCAGCAGGTCCATGTTCCTTCGACAAAAACATCTAAATCTATAAAAACGCAAAGAAATAATTTGGTAGTAAGTCCGTCCAAAAGAACAATAGACATCAAGAAACCTTCTCGCGATGTCCAAACAAAGAGAAGACATTCCAAAACTAGATCACCCAAGCAAAAACCGTTAGATGTCCATTCTCATGAAGCGAGAGGGGCATCCAGCCACCCTGAAGAGTTTACCTATGGAGCTACTTCTAGTCAACCTTCTGACAGGAGGAAATTACATTCCCCTAAACCCAAAGTACAAATGACTACTCCAAGAAGACCAACTCAGAGGAACTTGTCTAAATCCATTAATATTTTAGACATCCTCATGAAAAACAACAGGGGACAAAAAACATTAAGACGACCCTGGCTAAAGCAAGACGGGAACCTTCATATTGTTCTTGGAAAGCTGGCGATTCCCATCAAAATTGTTCCCGATTACTAGATACTATATGGATCATTGCACCAGTTTACATTACATTGATCCTGTTTGTTTTTTAGCCCTCATTTGAGCTTTGCAAACTTATTGATTGCTGTTGTTCAAGTAAATGGGCTTGAGTTTTGAATACAAACTGTGTTTTACTGGATGTAAACCACCAAGTGTTGTACTTTAGTTTAATGAACTGACTTGTTCCTGATGTGTTTTTTCTCAGTAGAAATAATGTTTTCATCAAGATTCCCCACCTTTGCTATTGGTCAGCCAAACAAAACAGTTAGTCCTCCCAATTCACACTACAGTTTGAGCCAGTGCTGTTATCTCAGGCCAATCAACCTTCAAATGGCTTCAGACATTAAAGAGGATTTAATGATGTGCTATCTTGGTTGTAATGTTTATACTGTTTTGTGTACTTAATGTTCAGACATTATGTTGAGTATTTTATACAATTTTTCTATATGCATTCATCCTCATTTATCCTACTCATATCTTATTGTCTTGTAAAGTTTGTGAACTTCATCAACATAGAACCTCAGTTTGCCCAAATACGGCGAAAGTGATGTATTTTCAGCAGTATATGTTTGAAAGATTTAAGTATTGGTGTATTAGTCTGGACAACCTTGGAACCTCGAGTTATCAGGTAAGACCTTTTGTCAAGTTCCTCGGCTTCCACAAGCTTGGGGATAAGGTGGTTTTACTCGCTTAAATGCATTGTTTCAATCCTTCTGGTTGTCTTTGGCTTTTTTCATTTCAGTCCTTCTCTGTTCAGCAAAGCAGTTTTTCAAAGAGAGAAGGACTCAACATCTGTTGGATGTTGACAGCATTCTTGGCTTTAATTTATCCATCTCAATGGATTATGCAATGGATCCTCTGTTATGTGGTCTAATATGTCTCTCGTGGTGGCCATTAAAAGATACTAATGTCAGGGGTTTGCTCTTTTGTTGTCCTTGTGGTGAGCCAAATTTCAATCTGGCTATCAATAACTGCTTGTACATGCACAGATATTTCATGTCATGTGTTAAATATCTACGTTGGTTGTTTGCTAAACTCTTTTCCAAGAGGTTTCCAATCCTTTTTTTGTCTTGTGTACTCCAACAGCCCCATTGGTAAAGCTCCAGTAACACTTCATCAACGAATCATTAAATGTTAATTTTAACTCATCATAAACATAATGGTTCTTTAAACAGGATTTTCCTGTTTGGTAATTATTTTTCTCTTCATGAACCAATTATCTATTTACAAAATCAAAGCTTCTTTAGGGTTAGCATTATTATTAGTACATCTGAAAATATCCAGGCAGTGTTTGAAGAAGCTTCACAGTGTTTTGCTTTAAATCATATTCTTAAAGGGCTGAGGTCATAAATCGCTCTTAATTTTCATGGCAGGTCTTGTCATGTCTCTAATTCTGTTTGTGGTTTTATTTTTACTGGAATACATTCAGAACAGTTTTTCCAAGGTGTTGTCTGATTTTCCTCAGATGTGCTCCTGGATATACTGGCAATCCCCAACTTGGTCAAAGATGCACTCCAGGCAACTCTGATGGTGGTAAGACTCGCAAAGAAAATATAAAAATAATAAATTGAAGAATTTTTTTTTTTAACCAAATTTGAAAAAATTAAACTTGTATTTAAAACTAAATCTGTTTATAGATTGTTACCTTTGTGACAAAAGTGGTAGCGAAGGATGTAGTGCAACGGGAATCTGTCGCTGCAAGGTAAGAATTTTTATTTTTTAAGATTTGCATTTCATCGACAACTCCAATTTTAAACATACTTGTTTGTACTCAGATGAATGTTGAGGGTTCAACATGTTCCACCTGCAAGCAAGGGACCTTCCACCTCAGTCCTGATAATAAAGATGGCTGTCTGTCCTGCTTTTGCATGGGCGTCACCCAGCAGTGCTCCAGCTCCAATTACTATAGAGATGTGGTAAGAGATGTGATGAGTTAAACCAGTGCTTTTCATCAGTTTGTGTGGGCAAATGTTCATTTTCTGCCTTTTTATCTCCAGGTTTCCACCACATTTTCCCCTGGAAACTACCAAGGTTTTGCTCTTGTAAACCGCCAGCGCACCAACCGCATTGACAGTGGCTTCTCCGTAGAGCTATCCTCAGATGGAACACAACTCTCCTACACTAACTTTAACTATCTTGGACAGGAGCCCCACTATTGGCAGTTACCTAAAGCCTATCAAGAAGACAAGGTAGAGTTTAGCAGCATTATGTATTTCATCATTCAAGTCTTTGTGTCTTCCTACATGCTCTCTTGAAGTATCTTCTCCCACTTTGAATACTGAATTCATTCTGCAACTGCACATTGCCAAGACCTTTTCTTCCAAAATGTACTTTGGGCAGCTCTTCTGCTGCTTAGAAACACTTGTTTAGAAGTTGCAGTGTACACTAGAGCTATAGTAGGAACTAATATCAACGAATTGAGTTTGGGTAGGCTTAATTTGACTTGTGTCTTTTACCTTTTGATTCGTTTATTTATTTGGATGTAATGCACTGAATTAAGTGTTTCTGAACCTACTTGCTTTTTTAGAAGACTAACTCTGCTCGGACTAGGCGAGCACACAAGGTAATCCTTGCAGGTTCAGCGTGTGCTCGTGTTTATAAGTGTGTGTCTGTGATTTGGCCTGTCATATTTCTAGAATTAGAATGATGCTTGATTGGGTCATCTGTGCATTGTTCTTTTTGGAATATTTTACTTAATGTATGTACAGTATTCGTGTTATGATTTTATTTTTGTCTTGACCATGGTTGGAAATGCATGGGATTTTGTGTTAGATACATTTTGCCAAATTTTTTTGTCATACGTAAGCCCAGTTTACACCTAGTAACACATTATACTACGCTCAGACTTGGGGATTTGTAATGCACTAAATGAAGAGGAGATATGCCATCATAGCCTGTTCATTGCGGTGTCTGAAGAAATGTTGCATGCTCTGTTTAGTGTGACCACAGCTTTAAAAAGAAATGACTCAAAAACGAAAGTGGACAATGGTGTTTAGGATTTTTTTTGTTCTTTGTAGTTTAGCTCTAGTATTTTAGCTTTTGTATTGAGATTACAGAGATTGCTTTGTTCACAAAACTAGAGAGACTCCTCGTGGAGAAAGGAACAGCTGAGAAAGGACGTCGCTGTATGGCATCTAATGAACGATATGGGTAAAGACCTCTCAAGGTCCAAAAGAGCCGTTGAGGTATTAGAACTATTCAACTTTTATCATCATTGACCATCTCACCATTGACCTGAATCCCATTGGCACTTTAACAGTGTGGAACCCTCCCATTTCACATAACTTATGTTATTTATATAACCATAACTTAGGATATTTATTTAGTAACATAAAGTACTAAATTAATCCTTCAATTAATGCTTTTAATAGACTGGAAGTTTAACGTTGGAAAACTGACGGCATCAGTAGAATCAACTAAGGTCAACAGAAACATCCTTGACACTTCCAGTTAACGAATGCCTCCATGTATTAACTCCACCTGTAGATATCTGACACAATGTAAAGTGATGGAAAGAAATTTGAGGAATAAAGATCATATTAATCAGATTGAGTTTTAACAAGGTTTCAGTTTGAAAACAGAACACTTCAGGTGAGAGCATACGTGGTATCCTGATTCTTTTTCTGACATCCTGAGCATTTCCCTGCATGCATTTCATCTTCTGTTTGGCTGCATGTCTCATTCTTTTCTCTCAACTCGTTAAAGGCAGATCTGTCTCTCCGTTCTCTTTCTTTGCTTGTTTACATTCAACCACATACATTCAACCACATTACATACATCTGAGACCAGAAACTGTGTGGTTACTGATATTCTTCTAAATATCAAAAAAATGGCTGAATACATTCGAAAAACGGTAAAACCCAATTGTTTAACTCTGGGGGAGTGGTAAAATTTCCAAAAAAAAGTGTGGAGTATCCCTTTAAGTGACGAGCTCTGTTTTGAGGAATTGAATCTCTTATTGTTTCAAAGGGCATTATAATTAAAAATATAGAGATTTTTTCCACAAAAAACATGCTGAACAACTGTTTTCAACATTGATGATAATAATAATTGGCTAAATGTTTATTGAGCACCAAATCAGCATATTAGAATGATTTCTAAAGGATCATGTAAAACTGAGGACTTAAGTAATAACTGCTGAAAATTGAAAACAGGAATAAATTGCATCATAAAATAAATAAATGTAGCCTTGGAGAGCATAGACTTCTTTCAAAAAACATAGAATCTATTTTTACTGACCCCAAACTTTTAAATGGTAGTGTTAATTGGATTCTATAATAATGATGATAACAAGAGATTTTCTCAAACAACAACTTTTTTTTGCATTTTGGTATACATTTCATACTTTGTCCAAAAAAACTGACTCGTTTGGTATATGAGGAATAAGTGAGCGCTAGTGGGTGTACTTGGGCACACCTGTAGCTCTAGACATTTTTGGAAACTTTTCAAGTTGCCCTCAAAAATAGTACATCCCAATGTGATTTAAAATCTAAATAAATTAACATAATAACTTTTTTTTTTATTGTTCAAACTGAATGGATTGAGTTGCAAACATACTAATTCTAATATTTGCTGTCTGTCTGTACAAACCCTTCAAGTCACTATATTTCCTGTTCCATCCAATGCCTTATTCTCACTAGCACCCTGCTGATGAAGTACGCAAACTTGATGATGAAATCTGGGCAATCATCACTAATTTCTCCGACGGGCAGTCTCCCTTCCCGTTTTCTTCATCCTCTCAAACTTCCCATTCTTCATTTGAGGGCCAGAGTTTGCTATCTCGCTCAAGTGTGCGTGACCCTACTTTCCATTCTGGTTTAACTTCCTCTTTAAGGGCCTCTGAGTCTCACTTAAACGACCCAGACCC
This sequence comes from Cyprinella lutrensis, assembly GCA_027497675.1. NCBI lineage: Eukaryota > Metazoa > Chordata > Actinopteri > Cypriniformes > Leuciscidae > Cyprinella > Cyprinella lutrensis. The sequence continues at coordinate 14,139,035 of JAOTRC010000009.1, read as the reverse complement.
TTCCTCCCACCCTGACTCCACTCAGGTACTGTATGCTCTCACTCAGGGGTGAGTTAACTAATTCAACGTCAGACTAATTGGATAGTGACTACTTTTAAATTTGGCCTTTACATGTGTTGTTTAACATTTCATATGGTTTTAAAGGTTAGATCAACCAAAAATAAATATCATGTCTCCCTCATGTCAGTCAAAACCAGTATGACTTGCTTTCTTCTTTGGAACAAAATATTAGAAAAAATATTTTAAGTTAAATATACAATATTTGGATGTTTCAACTGATTTTGTCCATAAAATGAAAGTCAGTGGGGTCCAAAACAACATTGGACCCCATTGAATGTCATTGTATAGACAAAAAAGCATTTATTTCATGCAAGTCATAGGTTTGGGATGAAAAAAGGGTGACAGAATTTTCATTTTGGGTTAACTATCCCTTAAAAATGCAAAAGAAAAAAGTAAACTTGTCATTCTTGTAGCTAAGCACTTCCCTAGTTTGCACTAGTTAAACACTTTATTTTATTTTAGTTCTGTTGTTTGATATTTGGTTTGGATGTTGCCTTCTCAGCAGGTGGCTCTGGGAAAAAACACTGTTGGTCTCCCTAGAGGTCCACGACCTGGCCCCTCTAAAAAGGTTGGGAATCATGGGAAAGTGGTGCGCTTTTTTGGGAATCTTGAGACCAGGCCAATTTGAATATATACAGTATAAAATACCATTCAAACATTTGTGCTCAGGAAGAACTTTTTTTTTGTTTAATTTTTGAAGGAAATGAATACTTTTGTTGAGCAAGGATGCATTAAATTGAAGAAAAGTTTTCCAATATGCATTTTTTAAAAAAAAAATGAACTTTCTGTTCAAATATTATGCAGCAACTTTTTTCAACATTGGTTATGATAATAAATGTTTCTTGAACAGCAAATCAGCATGCTAGAATGGTTCTGAAGGATCATGTGGCACTGAAGCCTGGAGTAGTAATTCTGAAAATTCAGTTTAGCTATCAGTGAAATAATAAATGACACTTAATAAGTTAAAATGCATTTTGATTTAAATAAATGCAGCCTTGGTTAACATAAGGGTTTTCTAAAATATGAAAAAAAAGTCTAACTGACCCCAAACGTTTTACACCATGTACTTATCAGTGAGACCAGGAAAGTCTGAAAAGCTAGTCAAAGTTTGGTGATTTAAAGGATGGCTTTTACTGAATACATATTGTATTCATTTTTATGAAGATGTTGTAGTTGCAGTTAGTCAGTGACTGACAGGAAAAGATTTATTTTCTCTCATGCTTTCCTCTGTGCTTTGCTTATCTGCTGCATCTCTCTCTTTCCTTCGTCCACGCTATTATGTATTTCCTTCCGCCTGTGCTCCAGTATGTTTTGGTCTACAGTGGGTTCAGCTTGCACCCAGATGACGTGCTCTTCTGGCAGCTCCCGGAGCAGTTCAAAGGGGATAAGGTAAACGCATGGATGGGTTCAGGTCCGCCCACCACTGATCCCCCCTCAGGTTGTCTGATCTGCCTTAGACATTAATGAATCTCTACCTGAGCAAAAGGTGGGATAGATGGGCAAGCCGAAACATCACTTAATCTAAACTAACCAAACTGGTGTATCTATAATCAAGTCATGTTAGAAGAAGTGCTGCTGGGGATTTAAGGGTAGAGGTCCATATCTGAGATGCTGATTGGTGTAATGATGTTTTGCTAGGCTTTTGTTTAATGAAGAACTTGTTTTTCTTTAAAAAAGAAAATATGAATATTCGTTTTGAATGTGTCATGATGTGATGAGTTTCCAGCAGAAAGCATTTTGCCTGTCCACACTGAAAATGAAAGCGCCGTGTGACATAACACAGTCTCTGCTTTTCAGAATATATTGTGTAATGCACAGGAAAATGACATTTCACTTGGACTGTCACTTGTTGCAGTTGTTGCTGGTTAGAACAAAATAAAAAAAGTGTATTATTTATTTAATTAATTAATTGATTTATTTTTGATCGTCCACAGAAAAGCCATAAAAGAAACACAAATCGATGCTTTTGTCGATGTCGATACTTTTTGGAATAAAAACTAACATCATGGAAACTTTCTAACTGAATGTTTTTTATTCGAATGTAGGTTGGTGCATATGGTGGAAAGCTGAAATATACCATCTCCTATGTGCCTGGACCTCGAGGTTCTCCAATAGAGGATGTTGATGTTCAGATTATTGTGAGTATGATAGCAGATGTTGCATCTATGAGATATATACATACGTACATATATCTATGTATGTATGTGTATTATATTTCCACAGGGTAATGATATCACACTGGTGGCTCGGCAAACATGGAGGAGGGGGCAAGGTGCCAGAGAGTCACAGGACTTTGAGATAGTGTTCAGAGCGGTGAGAACCCAATCTCACCCATTTTGTTTCTGTTTTTCATAATTTTCATCATATTGTCATTTGTATTGAGCTTGAAGGAAGATATGTGGTTCAGCATGATGATTTCTTGTCTGTAGGAACACTGGCAGCGTCCCGATGGCATGCCGGCTACCCGGGAACACCTAATGATGGTGCTCGCGGACCTCGATGACATCCTGATCCGTGCTTCGTATCACACAGAGATGCGCTCATCCAGTATCTCTGGGGTCCGCATGGATATCGCTGTGCCTGACTACACTGGCCTGGCACAGGCTTTGGAAGTGGAGCAGTGCCAGTGTTCTCCTGGTTACCGTGGTCTGTCATGCCAGGTATGAACAATCAAAGCTTTGCTTTGTGTCCAACCGGATGAATGGGAGCAAAGGCTCGCTTCCATGCTACTGTGATAATGATGACAGTATTACTCAATCTAGACATCTGTTCCATTGTCTTCATGTTCTGTAGGACTGTGCTCCTGGATACTCTCGCACAGGAGGAGGCTTGTACCTTGGCCACTGTGAGCCGTGTGACTGTAACGGCCATTCGGATTCCTGTCATCCAGAGACTGGCGTCTGCACGGTATGAATCTTTACTAGCAGTTCTTTTCTAAAATTGGGATGCATAAAAGCATACAAAATAAGTGTTCTTCGTTATAGTCAACTTTAAAACAGTACAGTATATCCAATATATTAATTTATGAAAAATAATACTATAAAATAACTATTATAGATATTATCGTTATGCATATCTCCAAAGAAACCATATACACACACACACACACTCTCAAAATAATTAACTTGCATAATAAATAAAGCCTTTGTAGTCACCTTGAACTGTACAGTACAGTAAGCCTATGAATTTCTTTATATATATTATATTCTGAATATCTTATATATAAATAAATCAAATATAAATAATACTTTACATAAATAATTCTTAAATAAATACTATTTATTAATATATTTATATAATATTTTATGTAATTACAATTTATACATTTATAAAAATAAAAAATTATCAAAAAATGTGTCTACGCATGTGTATATATGTGTGTTTGTGTGCGTG
>JAOTRC010000009.1:14107732-14118758 GCA_027497675.1 Cyprinella lutrensis | reverse complement strand
ATTCAATTTTTAGTGTTAATTGCATTGCATTAATATATATATATATATATATATTTTTTTTTTTTTTTTTTCTTACATGAATGCAATTAACACTACAAATTGAATACAAATATGCAATATACAATTTTTGTAAAATACAAAAACATTAAAATAATTTTGTAATTAAAAATTGTGTACTGTAATAAATTGTTTTGGAATTATATATAAGTTCAATAGATTACGTTAAAAGGATAACATTGCTGAATCAATTTTTATTTAATTGTTGGTACAGTCGAGAAAGTCAAGATCTTTGAAATTAGACTTTAAAACTCTAACAAAAATCTTCCTTTGCTATTATGTTAAATAATATTCATGGGATAGAAGATATGATATCTGATATGGGGTAGTTCTCACAATTAAATACATAATATTTGTACCCCTAATGCTTTAAATTATTTTGCCGTGTGTCCTTTATTCATAGTATTTGTTCTTATTTGTGTAGGATCGAGAACCTTCAGCAAAGCAATGAGGGAATCTACACCTGCAGAGCTACAAGTCTGTTTGGACAGGCTCAGGACAGCGCTAAACTCTCCATTCAAGGTCCCTAATGCCACCCAAAATACAATATGTTTCCAAACCTTGGGTTAACTAGACTTTAAAACCCCACTGACTGTGCTTTTTGTCTTCACAGCTCTACCCAAAGTGAAGATCAACGTGCGCACATCAGTACAGACGGTGATGGTGGGCAACTCCGTGGAGTTTGAGTGCCATGCGATTGGTGACCCCGAGCCCACAGTGCGCTGGAGCAAAGTGGGCGGCTCGCTTCCTGATCACGTGGAAGTAAGGGGCAACATCCTGAGGATTGATCACGTGACCGAGTCGGATTCAGGACAGTACCGCTGCACTGCCACTAATAATGTTGGCTCAGAGCATTCCCATGTGGTCCTTAACATCCAGTGTGAGTACATTTATTATATCCAGGATGTTTATGATGTTTCTTTTGCCATTGAATTTGTATTGTGTAACACCTTAAAAAAGACATCAAGGTCAGGGTCTCCTACAAATGGAGTCTCAAATAGCAGTGCACAGTATTAAAGGGAAATGCTTTGGATGTAACTGAACCCTGATTCCTGAAATGTGCACTTTTGTAGCCTTGCCTCAGATTGCTGCACAGCCTGAGGAAAAGGAAGTGACAGTTGGCTCTGACGCGGTCTTGCCCTGCATCGCATCTGGATACCCAGTCCCAACCATCATATGGTCAAAGGTAACCCTTCTTGACCTTTATATGTTCACACAGCAGTATATTGCAATTATCAGTCCTTTTGTTGACTTCAGAAAGTGATTCTTTGTCCTCATCTTACAGGTGGAGAATGAGTTACCCTCTAAGTGCAGACAGGATGGACATGTCCTGACAGTCCCTGGTGTCACACACTCAGATGCAGGAACGTATGTGTGTACAGCTGCTAATAAGCAGGGGAAAGTTGAGGCCTTCACCAGACTCAATGTTCATGGTTGGTAATATCATATCTTTTTTTTCCGTGTAGGTCTTAAGTGGCAATACTGCCACTTAAGGCGGTCTGTAATTGTGGCTTTGTAATGGCAGCAATTATTTCACCTGTATAGTTGGATAATAGACAAGTATGTTTGCTTACACTTCACAGGAACTACACATCTGGTTAAGTGTCATTTAGCAGATATTTTTATGCAAAGTGACTTTGGAAATATTGCTTTCGGAATGCTTGTAGAGTGTCTTGTAGATTGAATACATGTTTTTCATGAGGTGTTTCCACTGATGATTTTCTGAAATGTTCCACTGTTCTGTGTTCATGTGGTCTTCCAGAAAGAGTGATGCCCTACTTTACCCAGGAGCCTCTCTCGTACCTCACACTGCCCACCATCAAGAATTCCTACAAAGCATTCAGCATCAAAATTACCTTCAGGCCTGACAATGTTGATGGTAAGGTCTCTGGAAACTATTTTACTGCACCAAAGCTGTTTTAATTTAGCGGTCATTACTTAAAAACAATGTTTTTTGTATGTTGAAGGGTTGAAAATAGAAATCAAATAGAATAAAATGATATTATTTATTCACCTTATTTATTCACGTGTTGTTCCAAAATTGTTTCATGATCTTTAAGACAGAAACATATATATTTTGAAGATTTTTCCTACTGGATTTTAGCTGGAATTTTGTATTTTTAAAATGACTTTCTCTTTAAAGGTTATGAGCAGTGTTACATGTAGTAAATGAAGGGCATACTGTTTATACATTTTTTAGTCCTTGTATGTAAACTCAATTATTCTTTTTGTTCTTTACCCTCCTTCACCTCTCTTTGGTATGAAGGGCTCATTTTGTATGCCGGTGAGTCTGCTTGCTTGTCTGAGAGTGTCTTGAGTGTACATGCTGCAAGATTTAATAATGCCATGCAGCAGTGTACCTCCGCATCCTCTCATTGGGTCCTTAGGCCTAATAAACATATGCAGGCATGACTATAGAGATGATGTCCAATGTCCATCAAGGCACTTCTGCTTCTCGTTGAGTTGGTTGCAGCATGATGCAGGAACGTTATCATGGACCGACTGAAGCTTTTACACCTTTTAGTGACAATTACAGCATACAGCATGTGTGCAAATTGGGGTTTTTGAAATTTAAAAAAAGATGATAATAAATAATTTTAGATTCTACAAGAGAAATTAGGCATCACAACATTGTAATGTTACGTTTTTTAAAAAAAATGCCACTTATTTTGAGATTTGTTAAAGATTAGATTTAACATTGTTATTAAACTAATAATTATTAATGTTTTTATTTAATGCATTAAATGATGGCGAAGGTGATCTAAAGGCCAAAATGAGCATGTACAATTAAATATAAAATATCGAAAGATACCAATAAATAGGGCTGCACGAGTAATAGAAATACAAATGTTATCGCATAGTGGGATTGATATAATATTATTTATTATTATTCACAAAAACAGAATTTCATATTTTATTTTAAATTTCAAGTTTATATGTAAAGTAACAATATATTGTGTATCCCTACATGAAATAAAACTGAAGCTTATGTTTCGGCAAGCTGGTTCTTTTTGAATGCTGACTAATGCCCTCGATACCAGTGGTTCTCAAAAGGTTTTGCTTTTGAAACTCAAGCAGTGATTCAGCACAGTACCAGTACCAATTTTTGGTTTGCAACCTATCAGTTGAGAGCCACTGGTCTGTGCTACAACCCCATGTGATGGAGACAGGGCAGAGTCATGGCATGTGCCCATGCATGTGGCTTGCGTTGGCAGTCATTGGCATTGTGAGATGCTGAACATGGCAGCAGCTTTTCCCTCAGCATGCTGCTTTACTTTCAGCTTAAAAAAGGACTTTGTGCTTTTTCAAGCTCCATAGTTAGGTAGAGCGAATGCTGCATTGGACTTATTTTTTTTCGTTTCAAATCCAGGTATGATCATTTATAATGGACAAAAGAGGACCACAGGAGCTGACTTCATATCTTTTGGGTTGGTGGGCGGCCGTCCTGAATTCAGGTGCATTACTTTTTCAATGTCATACCAATCTCAGAGAACATTTTGCTTCCGAAACTGGATATAATGTTCCAAACCTGCATATTTTTTTTCTTCCACAGGTTTGACGTGGGCTCTGGGATGGCAACTATTCGTTACCCTACTGCCATTAAACTGGGCGAGTTTCACACAGTGCACCTCTATAGGAATCAGACTCAGGGCTCTCTTATTGTGGATGGAGAAGCTCCTGTAAATGGAACCTCACAGGTGCATATTCCTCTCTCCATATTCCTAATTAATATGCTGTTTTGTGTTGGTATCATGGCGGGTAAACCAATTTGAAACATGCTGTGTGTCCGAGCAGGGAAAATTCAAGGGCCTGGATCTGAATGAAGACCTTTTTGTTGGTGGTTATCCAAATTATAGCATGCTTGCTAAAACTGCAGAGCTCAAGACAGGATTTGTTGGTGAGAAAACCCTTATGTTATTCTGTGCCATATGAATTTCATAGGAATGTATCAGTAGTAGTTTTCATATAAATAGCCTTCTTTCACTGAGTTTTTGTCTTTCTTTAAGGCTGTATCAAGCAGCTGATAATACAAGGTGATGAGGTCATTTTCAAGGACCTTGACAAAAGTTCCACTGGAGTTTCGAATTGTCCCACATGCAAGGACCGCCCATGTCAGGTAATCCCCTACAAACAAAATTATTCTTTGAATCAGCATGCACAGTGACCCCAGTATTTGGTATTTGGACACTTGTGTAAGTCACACAAAAATATGTGAATTTTATTGCTGAAGAAAAAAAATATCAAGTATCATGTCCTTATGCTAGTCCGTAAGACTACACTCTCAGAAAAAAGGTACAAAAGCTGTCACTTGGGCTGTACCTTTTCAAAAGGTAAACTTTTGTCCATTTTAGGTGCTAATATGTACATTTTAGGTGCTAATATGGACATTCAGGTGCTAATATATACATTTAGGTTCTCATATGTACATTTTAGGTGCTAATATGTACATTTGGGTGCTAATATGTACATTTAGGTTCTCATATGTACATTTTAGGAGCTAATATGTACATTTTAGGTGCTAATACATACAATTATGTACATATAGGTGCTAATATGTACATTTTAGGTGCTAATATGTACCATTAAGGTACCAATATACACCCTTTAGTTACAAAAGCGTACCTTTTGAAAAGGTACAGCCCAGTGACAGCTTTTGGACCTTTTTTTCTGAAAGTGTAGTCACTTTTCTTGGTAGGCACAAACCCCAGTGATTCTAAGTCAATGAATGAAGTCAAATACCTATAATTTTTTGTCTTATATAATTTTTCTCCAACTTTGTTGGGGCCAGTGTATGTTTTTTTTGTGTTATTGGCCTGCGGTTACCTAAAGTAATGTGTGCGTTTCAGAATGGTGGAGTGTGTACGGATTCTGTAGCCAGTCTCTACAAATGCAATTGCCAGAGAGGATACACAGGAAGCAACTGCCAGCATCACTCCTCCTCGCACTGCCACACAGGTCAGAATTTTTAAAAGCAGGATCAACATCACTCCTCAGCTTCATAAGCTACGTTTCCATCTAAAGCTGCAAATTGAACTTGAAATATCACATTTTGCGAATAAAGCACTGTTTCCATCCGATGTTCAAAAGAACAAAAAAATCACTTCACTGCCTGAGAGATTGGCACATAATATCTGTAAGTTGCTGCAATCCGTAGAGGATGCCACTGATTAAGCTGCTAACTAAGCCACTTATACACTATAAATGACGTGCGCCTTAGAGAGTACGCAGACAAAATGTAATAAACGTTGTTATCTTGCGTTCTGAGTGCTGGTGTTTGGGTACGCAATCGTGCGAGACACTTATGGGAAGTAATTATACTCGACCATTTTGAAGACAGACTTTGTCTCAGGCATTTCAGAATGACCAAATTAACATTTGAGATGGGGTGCAATCTCTACTTACCAGATTAAAATTGTCTGCCTCAATTGAGCACATACGTTTTTTATGCATATTTTAAGAATTTATGTGCATAATGTTGTTTCCATCCATTTTTTTTCCCATCAAATGTGCATAAAACTGCTGTTAACCGCAACAGAGGCCTGTGGACCAGATGCCACCTGCATTAACAGACCCAGTGGGGGCTATGACTGCCGCTGTCACTTGGGCAAGTCTGGAGTGAAGTGCATGGATGGTAAAGCTCAATATCATTCACATCTGAAGTTCCCTAAGCACTGTAAGGTCAACTTGTGGTTCTCACTTACCCTCTTCTTGACAATCGCAGGTACTCTGGTAACAACACCATTGTTTGATGGAGACACATCATACATCGCATATCCTCCTCTAACTAATATTCATAATGACCTCCGTATCGAGATGGAGTTTAAGCCTATGGATATTGTTGGGCTGATGTTCTTTAGTGGGGGCAAAAAGATGAAAGTGGAGGACTTTGTGACGTTATCAATGGTAGATGGACATGTCGAGTTCCGATATGAACTTGGCACAGGTAAGAGGTCTGATAATCAAATCATGACATATTTTATGCAAAAAAATATTATTTTTCTTTGTCACGGTGAATTACAGGATGTACTTGATTTTTGGAAATGGTAATCAACACCCTCAAGAGGCCAAATTATATATTGTTTAAATAATAAATGTTTATTGTATATCTAGTTATCTATAGATAGATAAATAGATAGATCCGCCTGTCCGTCTGTCTATAAATTAATTATTTATTAACAATTTATTCATTAAATAGATTGTCACAATTAGGACATTGATCTTCTTGAATGTATCTAATATTTAAAATCATACCCAAGACCTCTGATGTGGGACAGGCCAACATCACCATTTTTGGAGGAGGATTCAGATATTTGATGCATTTCAAACTTTCTACTTGGTGGTTTAGGTTACCTACATCACATGATAGGTTTAGGTTAGATGAAAGTTTAGTCTAATGATTTAAAAAAAAAAAAGAAAGAAAGAAAGTTTGTGCATTTAATGAACTCACCTCAGAGATCTTGATCTTTCAAAATAAGTAATTGGACACTAAAGTAACAAAGTACCTCCTCACTTGCTCTCAGGTCAAGCTGTTCTGCGGAGTCAAGAGCCCGTGTCTCTGGGTCAGTGGCATCGTGTGGTGGCCGAACGGATCAATAAAGATGGCTCCTTGAAGGTGGACCATGCACGAGAGATCACAAGGTCCTCCCCAGGCAAGGCCCAAGGTCTTAATATCCACACTCCCATGTATCTGGGAGGGGTGCCCAGCATGGACATCTTGCCCAAACCTGCAAATGTTAGCATGCTGTTTGATGGATGCATAGGAGAGGTGAGAATGTATTGCATTGAATTGTTGTTTGCATTACAGCCCACAGTCATGTTTGGAAATGAAATAGTTTCTTTTGGCTTTGTTTTTATTTGCAGGTCTTCATTAATGGAAAGAAGGTGGATCTCTCATATAGCTTCATTGAGAGCAGTGCCATCAGCCAGTGTGAAGATGGCAGCCCATGTGACCGCAGGCCTTGTCTGCACGGAGGCACATGTATGGCCACTGCTGAGTACGAGTACCAGTGCTTCTGCCCTGAAGGACACGAGGGTGAGTTACTCAGCCAAATTTCAAGTAGAGATCTTAGTAAAGAGGCTTTATATAATATAGTATAATTAATATAATATAATAATATGTGTATATAAATATTTTTTTAATGTATTCTTTTACATCAGGAATGGATATTTTAAATTATTTTAATATGTTCCTTGAAATGTACTTATAATATTAATATTTTTTGCACAAAAAAATGTGAAGTGACACTGAAGACTGGAGTAATTATGCTGAAAATTCAGCTTTGTCAACACAGAAATGAATTATATTTTAAAATATGTTCAAATAGAAAACAGTTGGTGTGATGATGTATAACTATTTGTAGATGTCTTTCTCTGGAGGCAGTTGTATGAAAATGAATGTGCCCGTGTCACACCACATATCTCCCAATATCAAAATGAGCTGTTTTTAGACCTTAATTAAATGCTTTATTTACAATAAGCAGGAAGTTTTAAGCTATGAAACTTGCAGGATGTTTTAATGGTTCAAGGACATCGTGCATGTTAAGCTTGCTAAGGCTCTGAAAATCCTCATTATTACATTTTATTTCAAAGAATTATTTAATGAAGATTTTATTCCTTTTGTTTTTCCATATTTTGGTGTTCTTCAGGTGACCGTTGTGAAATAGTGAGGGACAGCTGTCGAGATTCTTCACAGTGCCAGAATGGTGGCAGCTGTGTGGATAACCAGTGTGTGTGTCTGGCCGGCTACACAGGCCTACATTGCGAGAAAGGTGATGATGTTTAACATATTGTTTTGCAAAAATTTTTTGCATATGATCTTTGCCTTCGGATTAGCACTTGCATTGCTGCAAATTTAGGTATATTGTACACTTTTGCCATTTATTTTTTTCTTTTCTTTTGTACAGAATTGTCAACTCATTCTATGCAGTCAACTGTATATTATGAGGAGATTGATTCTAGTTATTATATTTATTAATGTACGCTTTTATTTTACAAACCTTAGTCTTGGGCACAATAAAGGCTAATGCACATTTCCACTGTTATTGCCATGGAGAAAAAAAGGTTCATAGAACAGATACAATTATAATAGTATCTTATTATAGTAGTATTTTATTAGTTTTTTAGTACTTCAATTTATTTTACTTTTAGTAATTTTAGTACTTAAACTTATTTTATTTCATCTTATTTCAGCTTTTCTCATTTATTGGAAATAATTTTATGGTTTTTGCTTTGGTTAACAATAACAACACTGTTCCATACAACTATACTCACCTAAAGGATTTTTAGGAACACTTTTATGATTGTTGTAGCAAAGCATTTGTGAAGCCACAAGACACACAACCTTGAGGCGGATGGGCTACAACAACAGAAGACTCCACCGGGTACCATTCATCTACACTACAAATAGGAAAAAGTTGCTACAATTTGCAAGAGCTCACCAAAATTTTGCCTGGTCTGATGATTAGTCTCGATTTCTGTTGAGACATTCTGATGGTAGAGTCCGATTTTGGAGTAAACAGAATGAGAACATGGATCCATCATGCCTTGTTAACACTGTGCAGGCTGGTGGTGGCGGTGTAATGGTGTGGGGGACGTTTTCTTGGCACACTTTAGGAAACAAGGTGCATTTCAGCGCCTTGTTGAATCAATGCCACATAGAATTAAGGCAGTTCTGAAAGCGAAAGCGGGTCAAACACAGTATTAGCATGGTGTTCCTAATAATCCTTTAGGTGAGTGTATTATACATTACTTGTCATTTAAGATGAGATAAACATGCAGCTAACCAATGACAATATATGTGCAATGTGACTCTAAATTGCTTTATTATTCTTACTGATATTCATATTCGGGTCTCTTTACATCCCGTTTGCATCATTTGTCATTTAAAAGAATTCACTTTCTGTGTGGAAGTAAAGACATTTCTCTGTAGTTTCATAGTATTCGACTGAAGCACATCTGTAAGTGATTCATCATAAGGCACCATAGGGAAATAATTGTCCGTTCTCCATAACGCACCGTATCGACATCAGTCAGGCTGCCGTACGTCATCCAGCAGTAGCGTGTTGGCCGGTGAAGTTTGGCCACATGTGAATGTTTCTCACCCCTGCACTCTCATGGCTATATCCCACACACACAGGGCAGGAGTCCAGCTTCTCCGAGGCGCTGTGGAATTTGGAGGGTAGTGGGAGAAATGGTACAGTATGACTGCAATCTGCCTGACACGCTCGTCACTAACCAGGGGAGAGCGTCCTCCTCAGGGCCTCCTCAGCCCGTCTAACATCACCAATGAAACAACAACAACAAATGACTACAATGGGGGGAAAGCAAGCAATACAGGAAGTGAAGCATTTTAGGGGTCTGTTTACAGAGCTTTCATTAGGACCATCAGAAGAAAAGTCAAGCACCTTTCTGATAAATGTATTCATCTGGATTAAGTGCATTTTTTTATTATTATTATTAATCAGTGTTGTTGATTTGAATAAAATGATCTTGAAAAGTAACTTAAAACAAGGTTTTACAGATAATATCTTGAATAAATCTTTAAAAATATTTTCTGAAGGATTATGTGACACTGAAGACTGGGATAATGGCTGCTGATTATTATTTATACATTGATACATTATTTATTAATTAATAAAGTTATTTTAAATTGTAATTTTTTTCACAGTAATACTGCGTTTACTGTATTTCTGATCAAATAAATGCAGTCTTGATGAGCATAAAATACTTCTTACAATAACATAGAAAAGAGTCAAACTTAGTGTACAGTATGTATAAGGATTTAATGATATCACTAATAGATGCTTGACTTTTCTGTTGGTGTTCAAAAGCAAGAAAATAGGAAAAAATGAGTAAAAGCTTACCGATACTGATGCCTTGTAAATAGATCCCTGAAACAATGCGCTGTCGAAATGAATGGTCTCATCTGCACTTAATTGGTTACTGTGTCCTCTGTGAAGTTTTAAATGTAATGTTTAGGGGGAATTCTGTGTCATTTTGGTACTTTTTGGTGTAGTTTTTGTGGGTAATGTTACAATTGTGACGGTTGCAACGGTGCAACATTTTCTTAATGCAAACACACACATAGAATTCCCCTTTAGCATCTCCTGTCCTGAGGCGTCTTGTCCGGTCATTCGCTCGGCCTCTCGCTGCAGTTTCAATTCGTCATCTCTTTCTCATTAAATCCTTGTTTCTCTTTGTTCGAAAACAAACATCTTTTCCGCACTGGCACTTTCACCTACAGCAGTGTCTGTAAACAAAATGTCCTCACACTGTGAACAAACACATGTTTTAGTTACTAACCACTGAATATCATTCTTTTAAACACTTGAGCTAACTAGACGGGTGAGTATACGTCCAGAAACATTGAGCATGAAGCACTTATTGATGAGCACTCGACTGCTCGAGGGTTATTACGTGGTTCGAGAGAATGCTTTTTGAGGAATGCTCAGGGTTGTTCTCAACTTCAACAGCAGTGTGTATTTGCTTTCTTTTTTATTTATCTCATGGAGATAAATTAAATGTATGTTGGAATTTATCTGGGGTTGTTTTTATGAATTGCTCTTGCTCTTGCAAAAAGCCTGTTATTTGGGATCATGCATTTATAACTTACAAAGATAAGTATTAATTCATCAGATTTCAGATTTAAAGGTACAGTAAGTGATTTCTGAGATTAGGCCAAGCAACTCGACACACTTGTAGCTAATCCGCAGTAGGGGGCGTGTCCACTCATGATGGGTGGGGGAGAGAGTGATTTGAAGATGGTTGAGAGACATTACAAAAGAGAAAAGGTCAGAGGAATATGACTGGGTGAAGGAGGGTTATGATCAGGCAAGATCTTTAAAGGGATACTCCACTTTTTATTGGAAATAGGCTCATTTTATAACTCCCCTAGAGTTAAACAGTCGAGTTTTAACGTTTTCGAATCCATTCAGCTGATTTTCTGATATTTAGAAGAATGTCAGTAACC
>JAOTRC010000009.1:14083438-14094022 GCA_027497675.1 Cyprinella lutrensis | reverse complement strand
ATTATAGTGATTTTGTAGTGATTGATAGACATCTACTTTGATTCTGCAGATATGATCCACTACAGGGCTTTGAGTGTGTGAATATGCCGGAGATTGGCTGGAACTGTCAGGACTACAAGGTCCGCTACACATGTCTGCAAAGTTTTTTCAAAATCTGTGTCCTTTCAAGCCTCCCATTAGATTTTGTAAACATGACTACTTTAGAAGTTTAGGCTCTATCTGTCAAACTGAGTTTTTAATTTAGATTGGAAACAAAATAAACATTTGATTGCATTTCCATTTCTCGCCTCAGCGCATATTATTGGACTACATAAACAACAGCAAGCATGAAAGTTTGTGATTAGTATGTCATGTTGTGTAATAACCTTCTGGGGCTCAGGAATAGACTTGCGTCCATTATAGTGACACTATAAAACATTTTATTGAATTTCTCTGATCCCTTAAATGTCAGTTTTATTGAAATGGAGCACTCTTATGGAAATATATTTTGTAACTATCGTTTAAATGAATTTTGTCATGAATCAAAATTTAAGGGAAATGTTATGGGGTTTCTAATCAAAATATGACATTGATTTCAATTTTGAATGAAAACAGTGTTTTGACACAAGGGTAACCAAACAGGTCCCCATTTACTTCCATAATATGGGGAAAAAATACTATGGATGCCAATTAACTGTTTGGTTACCCATATTCAGCAGATGAATAAGATAATCCAGGTTTGGAACAACTTTAGGATATAATCTAAATAATGACATAATTTGTATTTTTGGGTGAACTAGCCCTTTAACTGAAAATAACTTTAATTTTGTTTTAAAGTGTACATAGGACAACATACAGTGATAAAAATTAAATTGCACACTTTAAAATAATATTTTATAATAAAAAATATTACAAAATGTGAATATGACTTGGCTATTATGTGTGCAGGCACTAAAGTGTCTGCATTGGCTCTTTCCCCCCTCCTCTCTTCTGCAACCTTCTCGCCACTCGACCAGACTAGGTACAGTTGATGCCGATCTACGTGTTTTTATCTATTTTTTTATTTTGATGTGCGTAGAGAAAGTACTAGAACTATTTCGATGTCATTTCCGGTGGAATATTCCAGTAAATCCTGCCTTTAAAAGGAGACGCGCTGAAAATGCAAACTGCGTTGTCTGTGACAGGTGCAGTCTGTAGCCTAACATTAATGTCATCTTCGTCCATTAAAGGCCATAACTGTTTTTGGGGAACCACTGAATGTGAGTAAAAAAAAAAAAAAAAAAAATACTGTGTCGTCGATATATAAATCCAGCAAAAGCAGTTATTTGTCGCTCGACTTTGAAGGTAAGTTTGTTCTCACATCGTGACATATCAAGTTGTTAAACAATACATTTTGAGATATGAGATTGGCTACTTTATTATTGTTGTTCACATACGCAACGTAACAGTATTACTATATTAAATGCTTATTAAATGACTTTCATGGAAAATTCTGGATAGGGCAGAACGAGAATCAGAGCTACGTTATATTCATTCAGTATAATGTTCAGTACAGTGTGTCCATAACAAAGTAAAATAAATGTAACTTAATGCAGTGAGCACAGAAGACCTATTGCAACTGGATACGGATAACGTTACAAGACAATAGCTGTCTAATGTAGAATACGCAGTTGTTTTTAGACTGAGATCGTGCAGTACCTGTTCATAGCCTATAGAAATAAGATCGCACCGACATTGTGCATACGCAGCTTTTTCAAATGCAGAAAAAATGTGAGTTTTAGACATAAATGTCAATTTATCGATGCATTGGCTACTATCCATATTAAAAAAAGCATCATCATTCAGTTGTGAACTGGCAAGTGTAGTTAACAACTTGTTAGATAACCACACTTTCATCTTTAGTAGCTAAGGCTGAGACAGTAACGTTATTTTCCGTATGTAATTTATGGCGTTTTAATGCAATTTATGTGCAACATACTTGTGGTCCTGAGGCAAGAGTCGAAGTGCGTTTGAATGGATCTCGGGCATGATCTTGGGGCGTGCTGTACATGTTAACTGCGAATGCTCCGCATAGCATACCCAAGCCATTCGTGGACTCGGGTACTGGTATTAACACGATAAATTTCCTCTTTGAGGTGTACCATAAAGCGTACGTGATAGAATTTTGGTAATACGTATGTAACTATCAGTCATTTATTTACCAAACGATGGTATTAAGAGAATCCACACAACAGCTTTGGCACCCACGCTCTGTTGTTATGATGTATCGTCATCATCGTCCCGCGTTCTCATTGGTTTGCTGGCATACGGGTATTTCATGAGCAAACGCAGAAGCCCTGTTGGCCGCTGGATCGTACGTCAACGGCACCGCCATATTGCGGAGGGCAAATATCTCATACTTCTCATAGCGAGAATTGAGAAAAATGCCTGTTTCATGTGCTACTTGGGGCTGTACAAATCGCCACACAATTGAAAACAGGTCTCGAGCTTATCTTTCATAAGCAAGACTGAAAATGTTGCGAAATTTAAAAATACTACCATTATTGTGTCACAAAATGTTCTTTTAATAGTTTTATCAGTCGACAATTTAGTTGTTTAAATCTCAAATTTATAAAGATATTTAGAAATATTTTAAAATTTGATCTGACCACTTATTATACCACTTGCCTTATACCACTTGTAATTATCAATCTATTACAGCTATGTTGTTAAATGATTGTAGGCCAACTATTCATAGTCACTATTTAACTTGTTATTTTTTTTATTGTCTGTATACTGCAATTGATATTTCTTATTCCATTGCTATTATTATAGTATTAGAAACTATATGATATTATCAATATTTGTATTGTTAGATTATGTACCTATGATATTATATAACTATACTATCCATTTCCATTTGATTTGCCATATACTGTTTGTTTATTCTATTGACTAAACTATTTACTATTACATCTTTTGCCTATTTGCCTTACACTGTTGTACCATATCATATATTACCAGAAAGGACCATCAGTTATCTTTGTTATTGCTAAAATCGGGTCAGTCACAGAAAATGCATTTTCCACAATAAGAAAACGTTATTTAATTTAATGTAAAAATGAAATTTGAAACTATATCTTCACAATTCTCATCCAAGAATAAAAAGCCAGATAGCCTATCGTTACATGACAAGTCTGGGCTTTGACAATTCCTTAGTCTAACTATCGAAATTTTAAATATCTAGAGATGGAACTTTTTGTACACCACGTACAAACCACTGAAATCAGTTTATAAATGTAGTTTTGTTTTTATACAGAAAACATGCAGCTCACCGTTTACTTGCATTTGATCACTGCACAGTCTTGCCCTCCGCAAAATTGCGGACGCTTTGACGTATCATAGCAACGTTCCAAAGCGGCCAATAGAGTGTTGAAGTTATGACGTCACTTTGTAGGCCAAAACATGGAAGTGAGTTAGCATTTTAGCACTTCCGGTTCCCTCGCCCTAAAGTCTATGTTTTTTTAATGGGTTTTTGCTAAATTGCCTGAAATAATGTCTGTGGTTAACAAAGTCTTTAAATATTTTCACGTTTTGATCTATGACAAAACACACCAGTTATGACCTACTTGTGTTTTTTAAAATTTTATTGTTTCTGCTTATGTTTTTTTTAACTTTATATAGGCTTCAAAATTTATAAGTATTGGATTAACTTGTAAAGATTATCTTGATAGACAAAACTCTTTGAACACAGATCGTATTTTTGCAATTTTCTGAAAAAAAATGCATAGCTTTTCGATCGAGGGAACCCATGTGCCGCTAAATTCTGAGTTGTCCTACAAAGTGATGTCATAACTTCGGCACTGGGTGTTCATCTGAGTGGACAAATACACACCAAAAAATTTACTGAATTTGAGGAGTTATATGGTTACAAACACTCCCTTAGGTGTTAATGGAATATGTGAGGAATGCTTAAAAAATGAAATTATACAAGCTTTCTGGAAAAGAAAAAGTATAATTTTAGGGCTTTGGGTTATTTTGACCCACAAGGGAAGGATTTGGTACAGGATGTGTGGGAAGGATGAATGTTAAGTTCATGTTTTAAGTCAGGTCTTTGATCATTTTGTATTTTGTGGATGTTTTATTTGAAATAAACTGCACATGGGTTCCCAGTTCAACTTGCCTCCAGTGGACATTCATTTCAGAAAGTTAGACCAACATCAATGAACTGCTTCGCCTCCGTCAAGGTGATCGATCCATAGTGAAATTTCTTGCCAGGTGGACTTTTTATGATCTTGCCTTAAAAGGCATTTTTCAGCATGGACTAAATGTCTTAATTAATTACCTAATGCTGGACAATACCACTCACAGGACTTTGGCCATAGACAATGACTATGCACTTTTACTGAGCGGTTCTTCACTTACTGTGGGAGTTGTGGACACGGGCCCTCATTCCCACATTGTAGTCCCACACTACAACTCCTGAGTCTCTTGGCACATCAGAGTCTCCTCACGTCACAGGCGCCACGCCAGAGTTTCGTCATGTCATGGCCATCACGCCAGAGTTTCCAGACGTCATGGCTATTCTTACACTGCCACATACACTTCTTCCAGAGGTGGCAACTTCTACAGCTCCTCCATAGGTCATCCACTTACTGAATGTGCCCCATGCCATGGAGTATGTCCATGTCTGCCTGGGGTCCCAAGTCCGGTGGTCCCTAAGGTCAACCCATGGTACTTCGTAATGGCCACCGCCATCATTGTGTGTGGGCCGCATACAGCTTCTCCAGAGGTGATGATGAGCACGTGTGAACTGTCTAAGCCCTATGGTCTGGCCACGTAGGTCTTTCTCAAACTACCTGCCATTCTGCCCGTCATGTTACGGCCATAAAGGCTGTTGTCAAACTCCCTGCCTGCACTGTTATAGCCATGGAGTCTTCTACCCCTCTGCGGTGGTCTTCTGTGCAACCACCGACTCTGTCCTGGTCTCTTGCACCATCAGTTTCGCCTTGGTGGTCTATGGATCCAGGTCCGCCACTGCACCACAGTCCATGGTCTCAGCTATTACTCTACGGTCCTTGGTCCCAGCCACTGCTCCATGGCCCAGCCCCGACACGGTTCCATGATCAAGGCCTCTTTTGATTGGTTTCCTTGGTTCATGTGTCAAGTTCTTATTGGTTCATTGGTTCATTGTGTTCAGGTGTGTCTTGAATCATTAGCCTTTGTGTACATACAGTACAGCCCTCATGATATATTGCCTCATGTCTAGCTTTTTCTTTGTAACCTGCTATTGGTGAGTTTTTGTCCATGCTCATGTTTCAAGTCAGGTCTTTGTTTATTTTGTATTTTGTTCATGTTTTATTTTAATTAAACTGCACATGGGTTCTCATTTCAACTTGCCTTTTGTGGACATTTGTTACTAAATGTACAAACCATATGTAAAAACCTAAATAGATATATAGATTTTTTTTGTATGCAAGTGGTATTGAAGTGGAGATATGTACAGTATTGTAATTAAAAGCTACAGATGCAAATAGATAAAGTATTAAAATAAAAACAATTAAATGTGTCTTAGATGTGTTCTTCCCTCAAATCTGAAAGAAAACATGTAGAATTAGCCCAAAAATATCTAAATTGACCAGCACAAGTAAAACAATGGTTGTTCTTGCCTTAAGTGGGGGTCTTTAATAACAATATTAACAACATTACATAATACAGTGGTGTGTTTTGGTGGGCTTGTCTACCTGTGAGGCAAGACTTGAAAGCACACAATACACTCTGTTTTTTGCTGTAATCCATGATATTATGATGTTCTTATTGCCATATGTTAAAGCTGCTTTTTTATGTGGTTTGGTTGCAGTGCTGTTTGACTTGGAGAAATTTGGAGACCATCATGATCCTTCTGACTCCTACATCTGGTACGTAGATTAATCGATACGTATGTAAAACAGTGGTACATGTCATTTCTGCTCCCTGCACAGCTAAGAATATAGCTGTTTGTTATGTCTGGGATTTTTAATATTGAGTGACACTAGCTGTGTTTCTTGCAGTCGGTAATGGTTGGTTGGCACAGGCCTGGACTTCCTCATATGCTGAGGACAGCTCTGGAGCTTTAGAGGCTAGGTTGCACCAAGAGTAGTTTCTTAGTGGTAGACTCATGTCTGTTATTTAAAAACATATTGGCTATTATTTTGCATGACCTATGGTAATATTTGTCCTGATGTTGCTTATACTTTTTAACCTGCCTATTACACTGAGGTTCAGTTACGCAACTGAAGTAATGTGCTACCTACGGAGAGTATTAGACAGTATTAGTGTTCTGGAAACAGATAAACGTTAATCCTGTCAAACCGGGCTTCTGTCACATGGAGCATAGGAATTAAGCATGCAAGAAGACCTTTTGGCTATGTGGGGTCTTAAAGCAAAAGTTAGCTGATATGCTCCAGTCTTTGGTATTCTTGTCAATTGTTAAGATTACACTGCCACAAAAAAAGGAGATTTTTTTTTCTCTGCTTTAACTCATCCCTTTAGACTTAGGACTAATTTCTAGTATTTTCTCGAGGTAAAACTGGATAGATTGTACGAAAGCTCAAATGACATTATCTAAACGTTCGTAAACAGGAAGCTACTATAATTCTGTATCTCACTTATCTTAAAGTGCCCCTATTATGCTTGTTTAAAGGTTCCTAATTTTGACCTTAATAACTTAAGGTCTCCTACAATAGGTTTACATCCATCCAAGTTCAGAAAACATGTTCATATTCTCATATTATTGCACATCACCATAGTTCTCAAATAGTTTGAAACAATTTGTTCGAAGGTTCAGTCTCTCAAAACCACGAGCCCACTCTGTTCTCATTGGCCCAGTCTTGTTGTCATTTGTCTACCATTTATAGCACATGTCAGAAAGGAAACCATCTTTGAATTTCAAAGAGGCTTCCTCAATCCTCAGTGATTGTACAGAATGTAAGCACAGTATTAATGGCATTGATTTTACCTTATCAATTTGAGCCTGAGTCAGATGATGAAACACCGGAAGAACTAGTTGATCAACCCAAACCTCCTTCACAAGAACGACTTGAGCATGACGTTTCTCAGTGGTAAGTTTTTCCTAAGTCAGTATTTCCATCAACAAACCGATGTGTATATTTCTAAGTGCACATGTGGGAACCGTATCAGTAACCGTGTCAATAATGGTACATACTGTACGTTAGCCGAGCACTAACATAAAAAACTGATGTAACATTACAGTTTGTAAACCAAAATCTCGCGTCATCCTTATCATTACTCAAGGTCGTAAGAATTATTAATGTGCATTATTGACACAGTTTTAGGTGGTCTAATAGTGGACCCACAGCTGAAAAGCAGAACTATTTGCACTAAGCATGCAATACACGCAAGTTTGCGTGTGAAATCTGTGTACGAATGTATTCATGAACAAATCATCATTCACCAAAAACGTTTTTACTAAAATCTATTCTAAATGTGCGAAAAAATTAAAGAACAAATGAAACCACCTGTAGGCAAAAGGCACTTTCTCAGTGCGGCCTTATAGTGTTAAGAAGTTATATTTCATCTTAACACAATTATTATATTATATAAAATAATACAATAGTTATAAATTATAATATTTATAATAAATAGTACAATTTAATTCCATCTTAAATATATTTTACCTCATATTCATTGAAAGAGCAATAAGAGCTGTGTTGGGTTTCTCTGAATAATGCAGATTTATACTTATGCACAGCTGGCTAATAAGAGCTCTGTAATCTGGGTCTGTAAACGTGTATTTATTGTATTTGAACTGGTTTTATGAATGACACACTCGGCTTGAGGATCTGAGAGCGGCATATGTTTGATGAGAGTGTCTAAAGGCTGTAAAGGAGTGGTTGTGTGGAAACCCCTTATATGGAGATAGTTTGGGTGTGTTTTATGCAAATGACTAACCTAGTGCACTCTGCACATGGTCACTCATTTAGAAGACTCCAAATTCATTCTCATTAGAATGAGATTAAAAACAAAGTCCTGTACGTACGCACATGTTGTGAATTAGGCAGAGATTTTCTTTGTGAGAAGTTCAAAATAATCAAATACGAAATAACCAATTATTAGTGAATGAGACCCATTAACTTGAGTTATCTGATTAGCTGGTGCACCCAATATAAAACACAAAATTATGTATTTTGAACACTCAGTAGGAAATGTATGCATGAATAATTAATCATACTTGCAGGTTGTGATTTAAAAGAAGCAAGTTGGCGTTTTGCAAATCCCGAGTTGACCTCACCGAGATTTGAGAAGCAGTCGTCAGTAAAATGACAGGGACACAACAAAAGGCTATACTGCTATGGTAATTTTAACCCCTGACTCTTCACATCCTCATCCTTTGAAAATGTTTACAAAGAGAGTGCTTTAGCAGCACAGAAAACAGCATCTTCTCGACATGTCGACAACACAAACCAACTACAGTGTTTAAGGGCGGGTCAAGGTAGAAATTGTTCGCGGGCAGCCAATAAAGACCATAAGATGGCTTTATGCAAATTTGTTACGTACAGGTACGTAAATATATGTTATGGAAGTGAGACTGGATTTACTGATGACTCTTTTCGGCAGTTCAGAATCTATTCTTTCTATTTGGGAGACTAACTTTATTTGTCATGCACTTTGATCTTTAAAACTTTGCAGACCTTTTACTTTCACAAACAGCTAAATTACACAATACATTAAAAGGTAATATTCGTAAAAGCATAATGGGGCACTTTAATATAAGATATATAAGAAGGTGTTACTTTCATAGTTTACTACAACACTGTCTTGCCACATTTCATCAGTTAGTGAAATACTAGTGTATTTTGCATCATTTTATGAGAGGCATTTTGTTTTTGAAACTTCTTTTCACATATAATAGACCATGCTGATTTGAATTAAAATCTTTTTGCATAAACATTTACTGTAAAAATTTAAAGCTACTTACACTATTTGGTTGAACTATAATAGGTCTAAACACTACTGTTTAAAAGTTTGGGGTTAGTAAGTCTCTAATGCTCACCAAGGCTGCATTTAATTAAACAAACAGTAAAAAGGTAATATAAGGAAATATTATTGTGATTTAAATTAATTTTATATTTCAATATATTATTTAAAAATTGATGTATTCCTGTGATGACATAGCTGAATTTTCAGCTGCCATTACTCCAGTCTTCACTACCAATATAATTCATATTTACTTACTTTAATTAGCTTTATTCATTTAAGGTTATGTTATTCTCAATGGATATCTCACAACCTTTACAGAAATAATTGGAAAGGAGGTCTAATTGCCTTGATATACAAACAAACATCAAGCTCTATGGTGAATTCTGTATGTTGGCATGTGCTGTGTCTCATTGACTGTTTTCTTTCAGATGAAGAGTCGCTTGAAATCGACTGGCTTTGGAATCACATCAAGTTCAGGTTACAAAACACAATAGTAGGAACCCTTCCTTAAAGGTGAAGTGTGGGATTTAATCTTAATTTAATATGCAGAAATCGGCTATAATACGCCTTTTTTTCTGATTCCCAATAAAAATGTAAACACTGTGGTTTTGTGGCACTATCAAAACATCACTCTGTTGGTCAGAGTTGACAGATGTAGCAACATTGGCTCAACCAATGGTGTGGGCTTAAAGGAGAGCTATCTGTTGTTCTGACCAGTGGCAGACGGGGGATGTGTTTGTTTGCTAGTGACACAAAAATTACACACTTCACCTTTAAACCTTTTTAATGTCTTTGTGAATGCTATAGGCAAGATTTTTTGTTTTATGAGCTTAAAATATTTACACGTAATGTGCATGTGTTCTTGCATGCTTCCCTCATCTAGAAAAGCAGCACATGCCAAAAAATGAAAGTTGACCTGCAAAGAACTTGTCATGCATATAAATGTTTGTGTCTTTTGTCATATCAAATCTGCAAATGGGGGACTTGAGTCTCCACATGAAGATCTTTGATAGCATAATGACTAAAATGTGACAAATAATGATGTGAATTTCTCTAGGAAAACACAAATTCAACCACTTCAGATGTTCTTTTAGATTGTATGCCCACTGATTTGCTCCAACTCAAGGACTTCTTTTATGTGACTTCATTGAAAATCACAGCAGTGTTCCAGTGGCAAACAGACTTGGTCACACTTAAAGAAACACACTAGAATTCTAACAAGTCTTTCTTGCTTATTTACCTATTTTGAGAACTTTGTTTATATTTACCTTTATAGCTACCATCTGTATAGTGTAATAATTTCAGTAGTTGGTTGAAATTGTAAAGGGTGCTTGAATACAGTACAATTGGTTGATGAGTAAATGATTTATGAGAGTTCTGCTTTGAGATTTGAATCTGCATTGCACTGCATGATTGCCAGTTGTTGTGGGTGTGAGCAAGCATAACTTCTTTTTACAAAGACTCATTGTAAAAATGGTTATATCAGCCATTTTTAATACTCCCTCAATCAACCGATTTCTGACCACTTTCTAAACACTGTAGTCATAGCAACACCAGATTCTCTTATCCAAATGAACCAAACTCTAACATCAATCGAACTCAGGTGCGCACGAAAAGTAACTTAAAGGTTTAAAGAATACTTTATAC
>JAOTRC010000009.1:14067460-14083360 GCA_027497675.1 Cyprinella lutrensis | reverse complement strand
ATTTAAATTGGTTTAAACCAAAGCTTAAGTTTTGGCTAATGGTTGTAGATCATGTGATGAATCATAACTCCAGTAATGTTCTTTCCCAAAACATCTTTCTATTTTCTGTTGAAAATGTGTAATTTGCTATGGTAACCACTTTGTGGTTTTAGTGCACAGGGATGAACAGTCATTTGATCTTATCAATCAAGTGAGAGTTTCTTTCTTCGGGTAAATGTCTTTTATACCTTAGCATATCAGAATTACTGTCTAATTGAAATGACAAATATTGTGCAGTGCTTATTTTCCCCCCATTACATAAATGTTATTTTTATGAAAATGTTTTAAAATACTACAGTGAGTCAACCTCATTTCAAAATTATAGCTTAATTATAATTAACCCGACTGAGGTGGAGACAAGGGTGATAGAGACTCAGGTGGACCCGATGAGCCGAAGACGCTGGGCGATGCTGCTGTCCTGGAGGGTCGAGGCAGAACTTCGAGCTTGCTGGACCTAGATGGAGACCGGGCCTCGGCAGACAGTGGTGGAGCTGGAGAGAAGGAAGGAAGAACCAGGTGGAGCCAAAGGGTTGGAGGGACAAGGTGTAGCTGGAGGACCGGGAGTCTGTGGCACAACCAGGGTGATGACTGACCAGTGCAGAACCAGAGAGATGAGAGAGCCCAGTGGAGCTTGTGGGATGACGGCCATGATGGAGCATGGCGCCGATGGGTCGACTGGGCAAAATTAATTCTTGAGGCTTAAGGTGGAGCCAAGGGATTGACCACAATGACACAGAGTTGGTGCTGGGCTAGGAATCTGCAGCAACAATGACGAAGGAGACTTGGAACTGCCTGAGAAGGAAGACTTGAAACTGATGCCTTCGCATTCTTCAATCTTAACACTAGTTATCAAATTCATCACAGTGTCTGTATGTGCGGGGCTCCACTCAATCCCCTCTTTTGATACCACCACAGGCACAGGGATCGGCTCTCACACCTGATCAGACTCCTTTTCCAGCTTGAACTTCGGGTCGACTGTGACCTCAAGAGTACACTCCTATGGGACTGAGTGGATTTTGGGCGCTGGCGATGAGTGATCTTCCTCTTACTCACAGAAGGTGATCGTGTCGGGCATCCACACTGAAGTGGAACCCAGTTAGAAAAATTCTTAAATATTGTTTTCTTCATCGCATTGAGCCCTGCCCGGAAAAACACTGGCTGGCGTCGCCATAGTGGATGAGATGGACCAGGTCTATGAACTCCTGTGTCTGTTCCTTGAGGGAACAATCCCCCTGTGAAAGGATAAGGATTAGTACTGCTGCTAGATCCATTCTGGGTTCTTTCTACCGCAATGAGGTTGATGCAGAGATTAGGAGATCCGGATCTATTTTCTGCAGTTTCTTATTTATTAAAAAAAAATAACAAAAGTAATCAGGATATACTGGAATCAAAAACCATGAACAGAACAACCTATGGAACCAAGATGAACTGAAAACAGACTCAATATATACTAACACAAACCAATGAGCGAATCGAGAATCAGGTGCAGTGCATAATCAATCAATGACAAACCAGGGTGACAAGCAACAGAACACAAAACCAACTCAGAATAGAACTCAAACTCAAACAGACGTAGTATTTCATATAATTATATTATTTATTACATAATTATGTTGTTTTATTATTCACATAATAATGTGTATACAAAGGTTGTTCTTTTTAAGAAAGGCTTTTTTTGCAGTAAGTAAGAATCATTTGTGGTCCTCTGTTTAATGTTAATAATAATATGTTAATGTTTTAGAGAGGATAAGTGAATAATCACAAGAATCACATGTTTAGACAATGGAAGAACTTGCACTTTATAGTTAGTTAGCCGATATTTTAAATAAAGTTTAACTAGTTAACTCCAATGGAATTCATTCAGTTCACACTGTAATATATTTTTTATGTAACTGAGAGCTCGTCAAACATGCACTGAACTTACTGTTGTGTAATTGCTCATGTTTTTTGTTGTTGTTGTTTTTTTTTTTTTTTGGTAGCCTTTTTCCAGGACGCTAACAAACTGCTTCTAAACGAACAGGCTAACTGGGTGCATCTAAAGGAGTTTGCCCGGAAAAATGCGGCCAACTCTCTTTCTGTTGCCAACATGCTCATGGGCATGGCTTCAATCCTCTGCAGTCTCAACGGGTATGCATTCATGCTTTTGATTTGTACTTCACAGAGAAAATCAAATGCATAAAGAAATATAACTTTTTTCACTTTGAGATAAATCTATTTGACTGGGTGACAATTCATTATGGGAATGTTGTAACAGTAGAAGAAAGTTTAAAGCAATTTCAGAGTTTGAATTTAAATTCAGTTAAATCTCTTTGACTTAACTGTAGTTTTGTGGTTTCTTTCTTTATGTCCCATGTTATTCACAGCCATCATCATGCGGCCTGCTGGCTGGTTCTGATCGGTTACCTGCTGGATTTAGCAGATGGAGCGGTTGCTAGGCAACTGAATGCGTGTTCTGCACTGGGTGAGTAGTGTTAAGTGTTCTTAAGTTCATGTGAGTGGGGCCAGGAATGAGTCTTGTTGCTTTAGATGCTTTTATCCTCAGTCCCCTTATCAAGAAATGAAATCAAGGGAAGGAAAAAATGATCAATTTAATAATTCAAGCATAAACATGTAAAGAAAAGCAGTTGTAAAATTATAATATATTTATATTATATTATTTATAATATATCTAATAATTTATATGTTATAATAATGTATATTATGCAATTTAAAATAAGCATTACATTTTGTTCTTTAATTTAACAAAATTTTGAAATACATTGAGTAGTGTACACAAGGAAACAAAACAACATTTCTCCAGGACGACAGTTCTATATTAAAAACAAAACCAGACAACAAGACTGCACCAGACAAACACAGATTCAAGTAAATTATATAGGCTAAACTACTAAAAACAGTAGAAAGAACTAAGGACAGAAAAGGACAAATTACACAGGTCAACAACAAATTGGAAATAGTGTGGTACAGTACAGACTCGTCATATCTGTAAATAGAGAAGTTTCTTCAGCTTCTTTAACGTGTGATTGGCATAGCCTAGTTGTCACAACAAGTGAGAAAGTTTGACATGGAGCAGACTAAAGAATCTCCTGGCAAAAAGAAAATGTGTCAGTGCTCATAATAAAATGAGACTTTGGCTTGGCTTTTCAGAGATGGCGAGAACTGAGGGATTTGAAATACTGTGAAAAGAAAACTCTAATAGAATTCATTGTAAATGATTCTAAAGCGTATGCACATGGATTTGTTCTTAACATTGTTATACGTTATTGAATTTGGAGTATTCTAAATGAGTGACCTAATGCCCAAGGTTATAAATCATAAAACTTGCCCAAACCATGTCCATATAAGGGCTTTCCAAATGCAAACATGCCAAGCTATAACTCTTTTAAAAACTCTTTTACTGTCTATATACAGTAAATGTACGCGTGTAACTTGTAATGTAATTTGTATGTATAACATTTTATCTTAACAAATTTATAAGACCACCCAGACCCAGTGTTTTTTGTGTACTTGTGGTTTGTTGCTTCAAAGAAAAATTGGTAAAATTTAGAAAGTAAGGAAGGTTATTGATGAATCGGGATTTGTTCGCGGAAATTATTGTATGCAGTTTCCCCGCCCAGACACCCCCCGCCTCAAAAAAACAAAAAAACAAAAAAACAAGCAGGTTTTCTTTTTCAAACCACGAAACCTTGCCAACTCTGTAGCGGGAAACCAGTGGATTGTGCAGGCGGTCACGTCCACCCAGCTGCCTGAAATAGCTCCGCAATGCCATCACAATGCCTAGTCACTTGTACTCTTGAGCTGCTTACTGTTGTCGCTCTGTTGTTCTGCAGGACCTCACTGATGGTTGTTGTTTTGCCTCCCTTTTATGGCAATTGAGCTGTTCGTTTGTGATGAAGCAGCCTAATTCAGGGGGATCATGTTCTGATTGTTTGTTTTATCCCGATGCTTTGGACCACCAACATATTTGACATTGCTCAAATTGTTGACCGCGGAATTGGAATACCAGTCCACTTGTTTGGACACACACTCAAATGTTCCAACCTGGTGAAAACATGCCCCCACCTCTCTTGATAAAGAAACTCCTGAATGTTGTTGATATATGATGATAATGAGCTTTTTTAGACTGGCATGAAGATTTTTCTTTTTCTCTTTTCAGATCGTATTAATTGTTAAATAGTTTAGTGCATTATTGGGAATGAAGCGGATGGTCGACTGATAATCCAACAACAGAATAATCGATTAGCTTCACAATAACTGTCAGCACAAGTGATGGGGAGTCCAACTCATTTCCATCAATCAGTTTGTTGCAAGGTTAGTGTTCAGGGAAGAAGGAGGCGGGAACCAGCGAATGTTCCACATAACGCAAAACGAAAGTAAAGCGGCAGAAAGTAAAGGGACGCCTGCTGCACAAACATAACAAAACACAATGTAAATAGTGCAGGCCTGGTCCTTTATCATCCTTCACTGCTGTCACTCCTTTTATCCTCCCAGAGATCCTCCTTGAGACATTCAAGGTGCATTAGAAATCACGCAACCAGCCTTGCTCCATTCCCATGGCTCTTGGCCTCGTACTGCTTGCCACACAGTTCTTTAAAAGAAAATGATTCGATGACTAAGTTTATTTAAAGTTCTGGAGGAGCACATTCATGTAATCAACCAATCCGCATCACAGGAGGAAGCTGGTATATATAGCCGTCCCTCACCTCTGTCCCGCGTCAGTTTCACAGCATCCCTCCACCAACCTATCGCCTCACACTTGGCTGGTTTCTACCCCTGTCAAGAATGGGGAGCACTCTGGGTTCATGCCAATTTCTGAGCTCAGAGCCCATCCCCGGAAGTCGATGAGTGCTTAACTGTGATGCCAGTACTCTTGAACCGTAGTGCTTGGCTGTTACAAACTGTGAGCCAAAACTTGGGATTTTGGCATGTCAGCTAGTCTTAGCCTCAGATGTCATGCCAACAGACCATTGGCTGAACGTCTGATGCATAAGACACACAAAATGGGAAACAATTTGTGAGTTTCAAAGTCGTTATCGGATTGGTTGAATTCTAGGGGTTTTCTGGGAGACCTGTGTCAAGTTCTTTAGCGGTCTGCCTGGAAACAAAGCCATCGTGATGCTCTTATTAAGGAGAAAGCAGTCATATTTACAATTGTGACAATGAGTCGGGTAACTGGATAAACTAAAAGCTGGATGTTCAAAAGTATATTTATGTAATTAATTAGATGCACCGCAGTCTGTTATTGTAGGGACAGTGTATTGTGCATTGAATGTTGCATTTTTGAGATGCAACAATGTTTTTTTTTTTTTTTTGTTTTTTACTGCAGGTGCAAAGTTGGATGATTTTGCTGACTTCACAACATTTGGAATAGCAACATCTCTCATCTTAAGGACACCCAGTCTACTGGATAACATCCTGTGCATGTTGTATGTGCTGTCTGTCTTTACTCGGCTCTGCTTCTTCTCTAGTGGTGAGGAACTTACAAGATTGTTTACACACAATACACACATAACACATGAATTTTGTCTTTAGCTGAACTATTATATTTGCCAACCCAAGACAAATCTCACTCATATAATCTCACTCAGCCTTGCTGAGCATAAAAGACTTTATTCAAAAACTTTTGAAAAGGTACATATCCCTATAAAAAGTGGCTTTCAGTTAGAGATGTGTCTGCTGTTTTCCGCAGGAATCCCGTTCATGTACCGTGGCCTACCATGCATCTACTCCTCTGCCATCCTAGTGTGTGTTTCTCTGCTGACTGGAGGAAACATGGCAGTACTGAGAGTCTTAGCAGTGGCCATGATTATCTTCATGGTCAGTCAGAACTTCTACCCTCATGACAGAGTACTGGAGTCTCAGGCCTGGAAGAAGGTGGTCTACATCGGCGGTAAAGAAAATAACCAATGAGTGGCTCATAAATTAAAGTTCTAAACTATTTTGTATAAATGAATAAAATGCAAAAGAATGAATTTGGCATTACAACATTGTATTAAAATGAATATATTCATATTGAGATTTACAAAAGGTTACATGATGTAAATGTAATTAAATTATTGTTGCTTTTAAGTGGGTGTTCAGTGTAAAAATAGGCAAATTAGCATGTACATTTAAATAATTACCAATTTTCAACCAAATAATGGCATACATTTTTTTTCTCTCTATTTAGGAATTGCCATGGTGTTTTGCCCCTCCTTCCCTCCAGCTTGTCTTTACTACTTGTTATGGTCAGTTTCCTACATACTGTTTCCAACAACCCTTTGGAGCTGCAAAGTGTAAAGGGGTAATGGCCTATGAGGCTCATTCGACAGAGAACCCCTAGTGCTTCTGCAAAGAAAAATCAAACCAGTTTAGAAAATCAGAAAAATCACGTTTTGTTTTGAAGTGATCAGCTTCATGAAATCTACATGATCTACAATAGGAGGCCTACAGTACGGACATTTTGATTGCTGCTGTTTCATCGCTAAGGGTGAGAAATGCTCTTTGCCTCTGCTTCACACATATTGTCATGTGTTTGAAGGTCATGTTGACACAGATACAGAAGATGGTCTCTAATACACTATGTGTGGTGTTTGTTGCACTGTTCACCCTGACTGTTTTAAATCTGAAAAGGCAAGAAGCAGAGTAGAGATTGTCAAATTTGCTGTGGAATTTATACTTGTAGAATTATGCTTATTATTATTTTATTTTATTTTTTAATTTTGGTTATTGTTTAAGAGACTGATCCGGAAAAGACAACTCAACTCTTAATCATAATCATATTTTTTGCTTCATTTATTCTGATTACATTGGCCTTTTTAAATAAATACCATAAGGGAATTTTATGCATATGATATTGCGTCATTTCATGTAAATAAATAAATAAAAATAAAAACACTACAGTATGAATAAGGTAGTGGTTAATGTAGTTTATCTGGTGCCTGGTTCATGTGTGATTTTGATCAACACTTTATGTCCCATAAAATATTTAGGCCTTTTAAAATAAATTCCTTGAATATGAAGAATTGTGGCAGTTGGTTTAATTTTGATAAATGAGTTTATCTGTGTCAGTTGGCCTCTGTTTTAAGGGGTCCTGCTTTCTGACTCGGTAATCGGTAATTGCTTGTTTAGCAAGTGATCTTCCATTGGATTTGCTATGTTCTGTTCACAGGTTCAATGGGAGATTGTTAGCATTTAACATAACAGTATTGAGGCATTATTTTGTGTTTTGTGCACCACTTGTGGTTACTTTTTATTAAAATTTAGTTGGTGTATAAAGAAAATGTCTTTGTGTTTTTAAAGGTCTATCTGTAAAGGATTTGTATGGTACACCCCTGTACCATGCTATTTCCATTAAAATACTGCAGTATTTACTGCTGTGCAACAGCAAAAAGCAGTTATTAGAAATGTACTCAATCAAATTAAGTTAAACTCATTCTTTTAAAATTATTTCCTGTGACAGAACTAAGTCATGGTAAAATCTCACTTGAATAGTCGAAACATTTTCATGTATATATTTAGCAGACACTTTTATTCAAAATAAGCAGGCAGTCACATGAAAATTGTAACACTTGTTCAGAAGAAAAGACTTATAGATGAAGAAGGTGAAACACTGAAACCAGAGACAGAAAAAAAAATACTCAGGCCTTTTAATTCTGTAGTGAACTTAGAGTGAAACAATATTTTAAAACATTAAATAATAATTACACCTAGACTGGCTATCGTTTCTCTTTTAATACTCCTTGAGACAGTTACTAAAACAATAAAACTGTCGTAACGTCGCATTAGATAAATAAAATGGCATTAGTCATTCCTTTAATCAAAAATAGAAATTAAAATGACAAAGATTCTGAAAGTACTTTCTGATTTTACATTACTAGCAATAATATGTTTAGCCTCATTTATCCTCGTTATCCTCGATAAATGTTTACACAGAGATTTAGGAAGTTTTACCTTTCACTGTGAAGATCTAAACATATTCAGATATACAGGAAATCACAATGGAAGACGATTTCGGTATATCTAAATATGTTTAGTGAAAGGTAAAACTTCCGAAATCTGCGGGTAAATAATGCGTGACGTACACACGCAAGCGATCACTTCCGGCGGAACATTGATTTAGTTCGGTTCAGTTGGACATTGCACAACTGATTCAGATCACTTGGACGCGACTGTGATTACAAGAGGTAAAAACAATATAAATACTGTTCGTTTTCTCACACAAACTGCTCGTTTCGTGTCTTAAGCCATCAATGTGTTCTTACGTTTGCTAGTCATTAAATCATGTTTAATTTTGACTTCTCTGTGCATGCTCTTTGACGTGGACCCCCATACTTGCAGTATATGACTGACAGACAAGAACGGTTTGACTGAAAAATATCAAAATTGAAAATACTGTGGAAACAAAGACACCTACACATTGGATGCCCTTGAGGTAAGCTAAAACATCAAAAATGAATTTCAAAGTGAACTGTTCCTTTAACTTTCATATTTGACAAGAAATAGGGCGACATCTAGTGACACTCTGCTAGTCATGCCATGGCTAGACGAGACTACAAAATAGCTGAAATGGACGTCAGTTTTAAATGGAACTGAAACTATTGTGCTATTTTTACGCAGTGCAGAAATGATAAATTGGAAATCCTCTGAATGTGTAGATCTCACTGACACTGAGGCAATCCTGCTATCCTCCTGTACTCACAGATGTCCATTTGTTCAGAGTGAAGCGGTTTTGTGTCAGCGAGGTACTTGTATGAGTCTAGAAGCCGAATAATGGCAGAATACACAGGCCGGTCCTTGAAGTTCCACATGCAGCAGTACTTTATTAAGTCATATCTGCAAGATATCCAAGATAATATTAATTTTTATGTTGTTTAAACAAGATTTTCAGGTTTTCTTAAACACTCAACTCATAAAGGAGCAAGACAACAATTTACATGGCTAACTAGTTATGTAAAAATTAATACAAAGGCTTACAATGGGGCTCCACAGTTTTCTGGCCTTTTCATCCGGTAATGGGCTAAAGTTTTGGGCAGCACTTCAGACGGATCCAGGTCAGGATAGGGAGGAGACCCTTTCAAAAGAGAAGAAGGCTAAATATAAGACTGCTATTTTGTTTGCTTCATATTTATTGAAAATGTTCAAAGTAACAACTGGTGCATTAATATTACCCAGGGTTATCATCTCATAAAGCAGGATTCCAAAAGACCACCTGAAGAATGAATGACAGAACAATGTAGAAATCATCATATCAAGAACACTGGTCAAAGCACAGTACTTTTTAAGGTCCTGATAGACTCACACATCGCTCCTGTCTGTTATGGGAAGCCTCATTATCCGTTCTGGCGCCTGCCATTTTACAGGCACATTGACTTCTTGTTCCGTGTCCACCATCCTCATCTGGCGGCTCTTAAAAGCCCAATCCAATCCGGACACTTTGACCGAGAGCCCTGAACCAATCAACATGTTCCGGGCCGCAACATCCCCATGAATAATTCTGTGGTAGGAGTGTATGTAGTCCTAAGTAAAAATGAACAAATGATTTTAATGAAGGTCATTTACTTGATTTATGCTTACAGGACATAAATGACTCACCAGACCTGCTGCGACCTGTTTAGCTGCTAGATAAACAGACATCTCTGAAAACACTTGGATGTTATCACCTGCACCACATCTGTCCTGTTGAGAGAGAGTTCAGTTGAGAAGAAAAAAATTATCGTGATGAGACTTAACCCATGTATGTTCTTTCTTTGTCAACGTAGGTGTTTTTACTTCTCGAAGACTCCAGAGGAAATGCAGGAGGTTTCCTGGAAAGCTTGCCTCCAAAACCAGATACATGGGCGTCCGGCGTGTCTGACAGTATAACATCTTCACTATATTCTTGTGTTTGCTCACTGCTGCAAGGAAGAGGCCAAAATCCACAAATTCTGTAGCCTCTGATTTATTTGACCTGTCTGAAACAAGATATATCCAACATTTGAGTGTGACTACAATCATTCGTATTTCTTCTAATGTAAATAAACAGCATGCTGGAGCAGATTCATTTTTAATTGAATTCTTAGAAGACGCATTTCAGAATGATGAATTTGTGTTGTGATGTACCTTTAAGAGTTTTAATCACCACAGCAGTGGATGTGTTGTCTTGTTTTAGCTGAGCCGTGCAGATTGGCCCATAACGTCCCATCTGAAGCGGCTCCACCCCCTCCAGGGTGCACAGAGCTGGTATCTCCCATGGACCCAGAGCTCCCCGTGTAGGCCGCAGGGTCCCGGCGCCTGTGTCCAAAGGTACAGGCTCCCCTTCTGAAAGACAGTTGATTCAGCAGATACTATTTCTCATGATTTGCTCAAATACAAAAAATGAATTTCATGCATCTGACATTTGAGTTCAAAGTGTTGCCTTATTTACCATTTACACTTGAAGATGTGCCTGTGATAACCTGAGCTGATGATCTTTTTGTAACGAAGCTCCATATTATCTGAGAAACAACAATCAGGGTGCTGAGAGCCAGCAAGCTTGGGATAATAATGACCGCAAATGGACCTGATCCTTCCTCGTCTGTCCATTCATACAAACACAAGGCAAAATACATATGCTGGAAATGTCATAAACAAAGGTAAGCATTTAAAGTATGTCAGACGCAATAGTAAGGTGGACTCTTACGTACAACTGACAGGGTCAGAGCCAGATGAGCTGTTGTATTGGGCCTGTACAGCCATAATGGGGTCTCTTTAACATTTCTAAAACAGACTGATTAAAAGATTTTAGCTAAATCATTTGAATAGAAAGAACATATGTTTTTAGAGATGAATTGCGAGAAATAATATCTAAATATCTCAACAAATGAGTGCCCGTAATCCTTACCTTACTGGAATAAAGGTGGAAAAGAAACTTTTAAAGAGGTTTCTGACTGCTTTTGGTAGCTTTTTTTGCTGGTCTCTTTCTGTTAGCATGAAGGCTGATTTTGACTTTCAGAGCAATGACCGTGAGGGTGACTGCCCTCCACATTAATGATTAACTTCAATAGCACCCTTTAACTGTTGCCAGGGGTGCAGTGTTTTTCTGAATAGCAGATTATTTTCAAATGATGTGAGATGCACATAAAAATGTGTTTTTTTTCTCTGGCACAAAATCTTATCTCAACACATTTAATGAATACATATAGCCAACTCTTCTTAACATTGTCCTTTAATCTGAACAGTTACATTTGTGAGGTTTAGTCAGATAAAACGGTTAATGGATCTTGTTTCGTGTTCTGGGAAATATTGGTCATTATATAATAGTGGTCATAAATACCTTTCAGATAAATATCGATACTGGGATTCTATATTGTATCTGGGATTGAGTTGTCAATGCTACACAAAATATAAAATTATTCAATTTAGTCCTCTTAATAACACTGGCTCATGCATTATCATCATACACACGCTTAACACATATCTAAATATCCAAAAAGTGAAAGCATATTGACAATATGCTTCTAGGCCTTGATATTGATATAACAACAATATGATATGCATGTTCTCTCATCATCCCATACAGAGTGCAATTCTATACTTCAACAGAAGGTGGCACTATAATACAACATCAAGCCTAGAAGCTTGGCTTTTAACCCCTGATGAGAATGATATACAGTATTATTTAACTGTATCATTATCTTTGTAAAACTAGTATTAATGCAAGAAAGAAATGGCATGTTGATGTTGTAAAACAACATCAAAATCATGTTTATGTGCAAAAATGTGTAACAGGTGGCGTGAAATTACAAGGTTTATACACAGCTGTTCAACACGAACCATGGTTTTCAAACAGGATTCAGTGAGCAGCTGAAAGGCATCTAAAAGGAAACCCAGGGGTCCTTGGAGTAGATTTAAATATGTAGATAGGCCATTTCAAGATATTTCTCACTTTTAAATTACAAATTTTGATCATAAGCATTGTATAATGTAGTATGTTTATATTCCTTTGTTATGCATAGTATGCATAGTAATTATAACTTCTCATTCTTTTGACCTTATTCTTATCATAAAATGGGTTTCATCTTTGTTAATATTTTTAATTTGAAGAACTTTTATTGTTTATTTGTTTAACCTATTTAATGAAAGGTGCTATGCAAATAAAGTGATGCTATTATTATTATAATACAAACATGTTTTGTTTTATAAACATGTTACCAAGAAATCCCTTGATTTACATTTTACCACTTACTATCTTCAAAATATATTTCATCAGGCATTTTCAAGACTGTGATGAAGGGCAGGAAGTATTTTTGTTCTCAAAAGAGTCAACACTTTTCAGCCCTAGAAGCATGGCAGACAGGCTTTTGAAGTTTGCTATTGTGAAATAGTATGGGAAAGCCCGCCCTCTCGCTCTCATTGGCCGCCCTGCTCTCGTCCACTCTGCACCACTGACAGTCGCTGCTCTCGTTTGGCGCAAATAACAAGGTGAAAATCTGTAAAGTTGCAAAGCTGCGCCTACAAAAAATCAACGACGTGCGATGACAGCTCTACACAGACAACAACAACCCACACAAGAGGGCGTTTCTACGTGAGTCAAATGTCGTGGGACAGTGGACCTAGTTAGTCGTGTATTCCAGGTATGCTTGTGTTCGTCGTTTCCCGTGAACGCGCCGGTAGCTGATGTCATTGAAACAGGTGCGCGAAACCCAAGTTACAGTAACAACAGTCGCCCTAGATCGCGAGGGATTACACACGGATGTGAGTGTTTTTCTACGGCGTTTCACTCTTCAGCCGATATTACCAAACAAACGAGGCTGTATTCTTTTTTTATGTGCCTGAAAGGCTGTACGGTGCCTCGGGTGATAGTTTATTGCTATTTCCGTGTCCTTTTCTCCTAGAAAGCGCTTGTTTGGATCGTGAAGACGATATTTGGCGACACTTGGTGTCTAGCATAGATTTTAAGGCAGCGAAGAGCCCCTTTTCGTCGTGTCTCAATCCAGATTCATTGACGTGAATGTTGACTGAACCATACTGGGAATATGCTTTAAAAACCAAGCGATGCCGACTCTGAAGTTTTGAAACCTTTTCTAATCTTTTTCACCAAGACATGGGAATGAAGCCGCTGCGCTTTACTGCGCTTTGAACGCTTTTGCATAAGGAAATAACCTGTTTCAAGAGACTCGTTTACGAAAGGGATTAATCATGTCCAAGACGCTGAAAAAGAAGAAACATTGGTCCGGTAAAGTGCAGGAATGTGCCGTTTCGTGGGGTAACGCCGGGGAGCTCAGCGCCGTGGTGGAGATACTCGGGGGAGCCGAGCACGGAGAGTTCCCGTACCTCGGACAGGTGTTGTCGGACGCGCTAGTGTGCCATGTCGGCAGACTACCTGGTACCGGAGATGTGCTTCTGGAGGTGAACGGCACGCCTGTCAGCGGACTGACAAACCGAGACACCCTCGCTGTCATCCGCCACTTTCGCGAACCCATCCGTCTGAAGACTGTAAAGCCAGGTTAGTTGGTTAACCCATTTTCTAAAACATAGCTACATACAACAGTTTGTACAATTAGCACCAGGGTTCATTTTGAAAGCCCTGGTAAAAGCTAGTTTTTTAAAACAGTGTTATTGTAATTTTTTAAAAGGACTGCTTGTGCTCGAAGTTATTCAGGGACTTTGGCCAGTCTCAGAAACTTTCATGCGCTGTGTGTGTGTAGCTTCAATGTTTCAGAAGTCACCTGTCTTCTTCTGTAGCTAGCTGCTTATTTTTGTTTTCTTAAGTGATTGTTTTTACAACATTCACGCTATTATTTCCACGTTTATTAAGCGCTGTGACTTGACTAGAAGACAAAATACAACCTGAGAGGATTGAATGGCGAACTTGATAAGCTGTTACATTGTTCAATCAATGTTATTGACCTGATAAATATGCAAGTAAGAACGATGGGTTATATCTACAGTGTGAAATATGGCTTAAGGACATTTCAGGCATAAAAATTAGGCAAGTCTACTGTTATTTAGGCAGCAGCTCTCTAGGTTTTGAGACAGCCAATTCTATTACTAGCATTTGCTTATAATTACTTAGTTGGCATTTTGATTAAATGGGACTCTCAAGGAAAAAGTGGATTTTAACGTAAGCCATTTATCACTGTTACCACAACAGGAGGAAATTGAGACTATCCATCATGAGGAAGTTTTGATACCACTAGATGCTTTCTGTTTATGGTTAACCACAATGATTTCATTAAACGTGCTGCTGGTAGATAGTTTTACATTCCATATAGAGACTCCCAAGGTTTATTTAAGTTGCTACAGCCTGTTTACATGTGTTGGACTGTTAATCTTTTGTTTGTTGATAAATAATGAGGATCTACAAAAGGCAGCCAAGACCTTCGCTTTCAG
This sequence comes from Cyprinella lutrensis, assembly GCA_027497675.1. NCBI lineage: Eukaryota > Metazoa > Chordata > Actinopteri > Cypriniformes > Leuciscidae > Cyprinella > Cyprinella lutrensis. Next base: position 14,068,990 of record JAOTRC010000009.1, on the reverse strand, counting down.
GACAGGTTAGGATCAGAGGCCATTGAATACAGACATGACTCTAACAGAATCACCATGGGTACCAGATAACATAGGAATCTAGCTTTGAATTGTGTAACGCGACCCGTTTGGGGATCATATTACAGAAACATTCTAACTCAGAATCTTATCTGTTTACTCACCATAACCATTTCGTTTACAGTCTCATTTAAACCCTTGTCAGTTTTTAAAGTCGCTATCAAATTCTAAATGGGCTATCCTTTATTAAAAAAAGAGTAATACTGTATTTATGTATGATTTATCGATGCACATCATTTTTAAATTCATGTGCCCCTCATTGTTTGCAACCTGGTACTCACATAAGATCTCAGCAATAGCAAACAACGGTCCAATCAATTCCCTATCAAGTCCCAACATCAAGGACAAAATCAAGACCCGTCCCACATTTTTTCTTGTTCGAGAAGCCGTTTTGCTTGGATATACGCCACAATAGTGAAGAAAAGATGATCGCAACTTTATGCCAATTTTAACCCCCACATCATGAGTACTCCTTTTACTGTTTTAAGAGTGCATGACTCTTCAGTATGTCTGTACCAAAAGCTGATCCAGATGCTATAGGTATCTCAGCCATTCAGTTAGAAATTGTGGAAACTCCCTAAACATTTAGAACTTTGAATTGGTGTGTAATCCTCTTTGCTGCAGCACAGATGTCGTCTGACTTAGCAGATCCCCCCATTCACCCACTGTCCACCTCATTTAGCATGTTAGCCTGCCTGAAGGATCACCGTTTGACTCCTTTATGCCTTTATAATGCTCTTTTTGAGATGATTTTAATCATAGAGCTTTATGTTGCTATGGGCACTCTCTACGTTTGTTTACTTTGGGCTTGCAAATGCAGTAGAGTGGATTACCTATGAAAATGTAGTTATCCTTGCGCTTCCTAATCAGTGTAAATTGGTAGTAGTGAACGGGTTAGCATCAGATGTCTCTTACTGATTATTTTAACGTAGTGTGAGTTTGTTAAAGCTGCCAAAGCCTGCAGCTTTGAACTGAGTCCAAGTCTAATTGATTCAATTACTATCTTAAATCTGTGGTGTGCTGTCTGGCTTGTGACTCAGCAAGAGGACTGGACACCTGAAGGCTTGTGTATTCCATTAGAAATGTTCGTTTTGCTACAGTATGTCAGAGTGCTGAAGCAGACAGCATCTGTGTTGAAATTTGTTTTAATGGAAAAAACAATTGTGAACTTCATGCTTAAAGTTGTCTATTAAGCTGGGATGAGAAGAGGCTGTTTTTACAGAAAAATGTGAAACGTTAGGGGTGTAACAATACACTCATGTCATGATTTGGTTCGATACATGATACAGATCTCACAATAAGATACTATGAGACTTTAAACAAATAATTAGGGCTGTCAAACGATTAATCACGATTAATCGCATCCGAAATAAAAGTTTGTGTTTACATAATATGTGGGTGTACTGTGTATAATTATTTTTTATGTGTGTATATACACACACACTTGTATATATTTAAGAAATATTTTCATGT
>JAOTRC010000009.1:14038332-14067360 GCA_027497675.1 Cyprinella lutrensis | reverse complement strand
AAAGACGATATCTCTGCTTACATTGAACTTTCAGCGCTGCAACTTTGCAGATACTGTTCATGCACCATCAGCAACATAACACACTATTTAAAATGAAAAAAGTGAAATCGCTGTCAACCACCCCTTTAATATCGTAGCATTATGTTTTGACTCTATTGCAGTCCACTGTCTTATTAAGTTTTCAGTCGCATTTATTGATATAATACTTATAAATATTAACATTTTTCCTCTTTCGCCTGCATGGTGTTAAACAATACACTATAAAACCTTAAAAAGACATTATTTAATGTTACTTGTTTAACCATTTTGTAATATAGTTTATTTACCTTGAGACACATAGCTAAAGCATTTTCTCCTATAAAACACAACAAAAATTCACAAAAGACATCAATTTTATCAGTTTGATGTAATCCAAATCTTTAGAATCCATAGTTGTTTGCAAGAAACAACTCCTAATTCAGCCTTTTTTATGCTAATTCATGCCTTTTATGTCGTGATCTTCGTCTCCATTCTCAGCAGCGACCGTACATGTCAAATCATGCGCTGGTGATGAATTCAAATTGAAAAATTGCGCCCTTGAGAAGTGTTACGTCATGTTTTACGGCAGTGATATCAAACGTTCATTTCCCTGCTTCGTCACAGATTGCGACATGAAGGACTCGGTGATGGTTGGTTTGAAATGGAGAAGCGCGAACCGAAGCCGGATTAAGATTTTCATTGATTAGTAATTCAATTTCTGCTCTGTACTTCATTCAAAACTATTACAATACTGCCAGAGAGGACTGCGACGCTTCATCATGTGAATAGCTTTTGGTATCCGTTTTGACATTTTCGCAATACATAAATTATTGTGATTATACTTGTCTGTTAGTTATGTTTTTCTTCATAATTGTAGTTTGTTACGTAATTTTAAGAAATTGTTATGGGTAGGTTTAGAGGTAGGAGTAGGATTGGTGGCTCAAAATATATTTTAATGCTAAATTGTTAATAAAACTGCCAGTTCCCAACACATCTGTCCATTACGTTTAATCCTTTTTTATATTATGTATAAAATGGGTATGTTTAGGTTTGGGATCAGGGTTACGGGATCTTACGTTTATCTATAAAATGGTAAAAAAGGAAATTATACAGATATCTTTATGATATAGAATATACTTAAATACTAAATAGTTAACGTTTTGTAGCTGTAAAAACGTAATAATGTTACGTTTAAATGTTGCAGATACGTCTATATTATACGTTTCAGCATCTATCCAAACGTAAAAACGTAAAATACCTACGTATTAACAATGAGACCAGGCTGTGTAGTCACTTGGACTATTTTAACAATGTCTTTAATAACTTTTCGAGGCCAGCAAGTTTCAATTCCTCAAGAAGCCAATAGACTAGTATGGGGGAGTGATCCAGCTCTCAGATTTCATCAAAAATATCTTAATTCGTGTTCCAAGGATGAACGAAGGTCTTACGAGGTTGGAACAACATGAGGGTGAGTAAATACTGACATAATTTTCAATTTGAGTGAACTAACCCTTTAATACAGCCTAGACAAAGATGATAAAGAAAATATACATATCCCTTTACGGTCTTTTCTGCTTCAGCATAGCAATCAAGATCCATAATGAATTGCCGTGGAGCTTTGCACTCAGCATGGAATCGTGCCTTCATTTGGAAAGGACTTTGTTACCTCATTAAACGGATTTAAAGGATTTTACCCTGATAATGTCACCCTAGTTTAAGACTTATTGTCTTAAAACAATCCCGTACAAAAAGATTTGGGAATTATTTACAGCATCAATGCCACATGGTTGTCTGAATAAATTAGCCATGGAGTTTGAGGCACGTTTTGTAACGGCCACCCAGAAACTGCATTGGATTATATTTTTTTTTTTCAGTAGCAAGAGTGAATTTTCTCCTCACTGACCATGTGACTCGAACCACCCAATTTCAAGTTACTGATTCATATCTCAGACTTCTCCATCTTCTGACACTCCTGCCCAAGTCCAAAGCAGAATATGTCGCTCAAACCAAAGAAAAGTACAGAGTGAAACAGAATCCTGTTTGAAATGGAAATAAAATGTCTTTATTTTATATTGATTTGCTTTTTATATAAAAAAGTACTTACATTTAATACATTTTTCCCCCAAAATACAAGCAGCCAAACAACATATAAATCAAATACAAAATTATAAAATCTGTCTCTTAGTAGCTTCCCTTCTGAAAGTAATCGGTAATGTGATTTAATTCATAATCTCTAAAACTCCCACGTAACAGTAATTTTGATTCTCTCTGGCATCCACGACACACCAAGAATGATCCGTGACCTGTACGTGATATCTTGCCCTAGGTCTATTGTCTAACAGTGATGAAGTCAGCTTTAATTTGCTTGATGAAGCCGGTGTAGCTGTATTGCTGAGCTCAAATGTAGCTTTAAGCAGGCAAAGTAGCAGAAAAGTCTCACACACAACTACCAGATTGTAGTTTAATGACCATCAAACTGACACCAGCTCTGTAAAGGTTCTGTCAAAGCGTAGACAAGACGGCACTTGGTCAATATTTCCATTCAGTGCTGAGCTGTCCCAGCATGCCACATTGTTGGGTTTCATAAACACGGTTCATAATTGCAGCATTTTTCTGGGTGGTGAAAATGAAAAATCACTTCATGAAGCAAAAACAAACAATAAGAACAGACTGAAGTCAAGTGGTTGACTTGTGTAGCCCTATGTTGTGGAGGAAAGCGGAAAGGGGGGAAATAAAGGATAGAATCGTACGTGAATATAACAAAAACCATATAAATGGCATAAATATGGCATTTGTAGCATAATTAAATATGATAAATGAGGTTAATACTACACGGAAATGAAAACTCTCACAGTGTAATGTGAAGTAAACACTAGAAAGAAACAAAGGCAAGAGCTGTCATGATGCCCTAAGGCAACTTACTTAATTTAGGAAGAAATAAACACCAATTAAAAAGGAAAATACTTTGCAGTCGTAATTTTGTTAACCGTCCACGATGTGCAAATGAGCAGTTGCGTGTCACATGTGCAGTGCAGCAACAAAACCGTTGAGATGGACAAGTATGACTCCAAGTATCGCAACAGACATTGAGGCGCCATGCTGATGGTGCCAAGAAATCAAATATAAACAAGATATCTGAACCTGATAGGAAATAGAAATTTTTTTTTGTTTGTTTTCCTTTTGTTTTATACATTTTGTACATTGAAGTAAAAAAAGAGTACAAAGTGTAGTCAGGCTATGCGGCGGTTTCTCGAATCGTCCCCTCAAGTTTCTTTGGGAGTAGCTCTCTCCTTTCGTCAATGTTGAGGACTGGTTTGCGACAGTTCTGACCATCCAGGTACATCTTCGCGTACATCGGATTGGAGTAGTTCATTGGCTATTTGGAGAGATAATTGTTGAAAATTGGCATTTAGTTGACATTCACACTAAAAAAAAAAAAATGACATCTCTTTTGAAAGAAAAACCTAAATGAATAATAACAATTAAAAAATGTTAAAAAATTAATAATATTTACTTCATTAAATAAATCATGTTTAAAAAAAAATTGTGCAGGACTAAAAGTGGTTCAAGGAGTTGCTTCCACCGCAGCCGGAGTCAAACGTGGTTTCACTCGCATCGTTTGGATCGGTGCTTTGAAAAGCATATTCAATCATGTTTATGGTGACATGCTGATGTCAGCAAAGGATGATAAATATATTATAAGCGTCACTCACAACCCCATCAACCTCACCTCCTGCATAAATGAGCCACTAAAACATGAAGAACAAAGCAGAAGTTGAGCCATAAAGCCATGCACTTACATTCATGCAAACCGCCACACCACAGGCATGCAAAAAATATATATTATTAACACATAATTGAGACAAAGGAGCCCAAGGCGTTCACCTGTCCAGGTATTACTTCCTTAGGGACAGAATGAATATTCAGCGTGCAAGGGTCACTGGATTTTACACACCAGCCCTGGAACACACACAGTCGCCCCAGCATGCAGTGGACATTTAAAATGTCATTGTCACCAAACAACATCAAAGTAACACTGCTATTTGGACAGAAATATTTTCATAGTACGAAACAAACGGTCAGTAGGAAGCACGTAAAATCGAGCATTTTGTTATTGCCATTTTAGCGTTGCTTTTAAAAGGCATGAGTTTTTAGAAAGAGACGTATGATTTATTTGCAAGGGGAAACATATAAATGTTTGCAGTTTTAATGAGGCAAGGTAAAGACACTTTTCATATCCTGGGAGAGAGGATGCAGGCTGGTGTTAAGGAATTGTTAATATTACACATTCGCTTACACTATTTTCCAGGAGAGAACAGAAGCACGTTTTTTCTGCATCTAGCACATTGTATTTTATGGATATACATTGTCAACCACTAAGATTTCTTGTGCTGGGGGTGTAAAATATTCCAACACAAACCTTTTGGGGGTCAAGTGTGAAATTTGGTTTGAGAAGGCTTCCGGCATCTGCGTGGTTGTCATGGTCCACCTCATACATGTTGTAGGATGGATTGCCAATCTCCACATTAATGCCTCCATTAGTTATGGGCTGTCGTTGTACGCGTTTCCCCCTGCGACAGAGAAGCACTTGAAATATATGCAGATGTCTGGGGACTACATTGTTCATAATGCACTGTGCATTTTTGAACATGTATTCAAAATGACTATTAACGTGTTAATAGTCAAATTAACGTGTTTTTTTAGCCATGTCAGGCTAAAAAAAAACAAACAAAACAAAAAAACAGCAAGACACAATGCAGCCCTGTGCATTCATTTTTGGTCAATTTAATATTTTATATTCTACAATAATAGATTGTCTTTAATGTTTTTGGCAGTACTATAAAACAAATATTCCTCATTAAAGAGAAAAAAAGAAAAACAGAAATCCTTCATGTAGAAATTAGGGCTGTCAAACGGTTAATCGCGATTAATCGCATCCAAAATAAAAGTTTGTGTTTACATGATACATGTGGGTGCACTGTTTATAATTATTTTAGATAAATAAATACACACACATGCTTGTATATATTTAAGAAATATTTTCATTTATATACTGAATATTGATTAATATTTAATTTATATTATATATAAATAAATATAAATATTTTAGATATAAATAATATTTTTTTCTTAAATATACATGTGTGTATTTATATACATACAAAATAATTATACACAGTGGACCCACATATATTATGTAAACACAAACTTTCATTTTGGATGCAATTAAACGTTTGACAACCCTACAAATAATAGAGTAAAAATGGTAAGTTTTTAAAAACTATTTATTTTTATTAACAACGATAATCTTAGTTAAAACCTTGCACAGGGCAGTGGTGACACCATATACCTATGATTATGTTTAGCTGAAAAATAAATTGGACATGCATGCTTGCAACTTGCATTTAGTTGTAAATATAACTCACTTAACTTAAATATGCTCATTTCTAGATTCACCATATTTGATAACTATATTTGATGGTAAATTCAATTTATATACACAATTGTCTTGCATGATTGATTGGTCAGTATATCGTCAATAATTTAAAAAATCGGGATTGGATATTTGATGTGAGCTATTTAAATTGTGCATGCTCTAATTGCTAATTTGAAAAAAATATTTAAAAAACACTAATAATATAATAACACTGTTATATGTAATCTTTAGCAGTTCTCAAAGTTAACCCATTTTTCATACTGTACACTATACTGTTGTGATGTTTAAATTCACTTCTTAAAGCATTTAAAAGTATTAATTTTTGTTGGTATATTGGCTAATATAACATTTAAGTGGTTGTATGGTATTGGTGTGTGCCTAATTTTCTATTGACTTTCGAAAGAAAGAGCTTCAGAGTTACTTGTGTTCCTGCCGCTCGGTGGCCGTGTGTGTGGTTGAGCCGAGGTTTTCTCTCTATCCCTCAGTTTATGTTTAATTCATACCATCTCAATCATTGATGAGGAGTTCATAGAAGAGGTCTGCTCAAGAATGATCAGATGGTACCAGGAGACCATTTAGCCTTAAATTCTAGCTGCAAGTAACACTGGCTGAGTGCTCGACACACCTGATATGGAGCTCCAGGGCGTTCATCCTTTGGCTGTACTCAACAAGGCTCCTAGGCCACAAATGGTGGAGCATGACTCAAATTATGGGCAAGTGTTGCTCAAGACAGTAAGAAAACAATGTAAAGAAACAGCAGAAGGAAGGAAAATGCGAATATTTTTCCTTTCTCAAACACAACAACATCATTTGTGAAGGGTCTAAAGTTAGCCAGGATAGTTTGCCATGTGTCGGTGAGTTTTACAGCCTTCTCCTTTCCTGACCAGAGGACTTGTGACTTGAGGCTTACGCTCATCTTTTCCTGTCTTATCTGTTCCAAAGCGTGAAGCTTCTTGGCCTCCCACATATTCAGTCTATACCTGTCATGTCCTCCTCCGTTTTTCCTGTTTTTCACCCCACACCTTTTCTGCCAACCCACACTCGCATGCATTTGAGTCCTAAAGTCTTAGACCACACTAAAAATGTGATTTAAACCTAAAAATTGAGAATTTTGAAGAATTTAAAATGTTATGACATAACATGAATGATAAATCTTTAATATTCTGCATTTTTGCATAGATCAGAGGTATTCAGTTGTAGCTCCAAGAGGTCCAACCTCCATATTTCCATCCCAGAAGAAGTCCAGGCAAAACTTTGGAATAGTTATACATTTCCATGTGGACAACAGTAGTACATTGTAAAAGTAAAAAGTCCTAAATAGTCATAATTGTCATGAAGGATAATGATGGTCAAAGCAGAGCTATCTCAAACAAAATATAAATTGATATGTGTTTGGAGCTAAAATGGTGCAATGTGTAACGCACTGTCATTATGTCTTCTCTGCTTGTATGGAACCAATAACTGTCTGCTATTAGGTGACCCCCTGATTTAGACATTTATCACTAACCAAAAAAGCTATTTTGTGAAAAAAAAATTGTGAAAAAAGTCTATAACGTTGCAAAGAAAATTTCTATTAGTGGCCTTTGACTTTTGGACCAAATAGTATTTTACTTTAATAGATGGCATATTGAACAAATTTCAGGGTGTAAATCAACTCTGAGCAGAAAATCGTCGGATCTGCTATGAATTTCATAACCAGATTTTTGCATTGCCGTCATACATCCGGACCAGATGAAGGAATTTATTTATTTTTTGTCGTACATCTGTGAAAATGTGCTCAAAGCCATTGTCTGAGTGTGGCCTTGATTGACCGCCATGGTGCAATTTCCACACATTGTGTTAATGTGCGAGCGGAGGAAGGGTGAGGGAGTGTATCATTACTGACTCACAAGCTGACTTGTATTAGTCCTCCTGTCATGATGCTGTATTATGAAGCAGGGATTGTTTTGAGACTCATTTTGTTTTTGGTTTGTCATCATTGCAAAGTTTTCGTGTTCATTTTGTCTTTACTTATATTCTTCCAAGTCATGACAAGAGAACAACTGTCTCATTTTCTTAGATTGTAACTAAAACTTTACTTTCAGGCAGGCAGCACTGTTGTATTTGTTTTGGTCATGCTTTAGTGTCTCCGCTTTTGTCAGCAGTGTGAGGTAAATCTGTTTTGTTCTCCGGCAGTTGATTACAGTAGTTTATGGAGTAGACAGGGGTTATATCAGCTTTGTGAAACGGGGAGGTAGCTTTAATGTGATTTCCTTTAATATGTTCACAGCTTATGAGCAGTCTGTCACAAGCAGCAGCTCCGGTCATATAACTTTACTTGACATACATCTATAAAACTGTACCACAGCTGCTTTAACATTCTGTTCAAGTTTGTTGAAACCCCTCGGGCTCATTGCGTAGTCACCAAGCAACATTCATGTTTTTTTTTTTTATGTAAACACCCTCAGTCCTTTCCCTAAAGTTTCATTTGGAGTTAGAATAAGAAATACATTTTTTCAGTGGTAATCATCTCTAGTGGCTGTTACACAGATTTGACAGGAGCAGAATACATTTTCTCTCCCATCCTCGTTTTATCCCCCCTTCAAACCTGCTTTTTTTATGAGTCGGTCTTGTGTTATTAAAAGTGTGTTTTCATGTTTCAACCTGCCTCAGAGAAATGAATAAAACCGTTTCTCTGGCGACACTTACATTCTAGTATGGCTCTTCACAATTTGAGGAAAATTGAGGAAGTTTTTATTCAGGACAACTTTTGTTTAATTGGGCTTTGCTGTCTTGTTGTATAGTACAAAAAGTCACATTCCTAATGTGAACATTCGTCCAATTTTCCAGATAAAAATATCTAAAATTGAAATGATATGCACTTGAATAAAGGCTGCATATGGTTTTAAGACTTTCAGAGACTACTTTAAAACAAATTCATTTAATATACTGTGATGGCAGATTTTTTTCCCCACTGATTTTAAATCTAGATAGATAAATAAAGTATTATATAATTTATTTGATATAAAATATAAAAAATCCCAGTGCTATAAGACAAATTAAAGAAATGTTCTATTCAAGATACAATCTTTGAAAACAAGACCTAAAGAGACGCAAAATGAAATTTATCATTTTCTCACCCCTTTGCAAAAAAAAAAAGAACATTTCTTCTTCTGTTGAACACAAATTTAGAATTTTGTAAGAAAACTGTTTTTGTCCATATAATGACACAATTTACACCATTGACTTTGACTTTTATGTGCAAATAAATAAATAAATAAATAAATAAAAATGCCACGAGGGTAATTAATGTTGACAGATTTTTGGGTGAAATATCCCTTATGCATTGTTGCTATGTTAGAATAGGTATTTAAGAATCATTGAATTAATTTTCATTCAAGTCAAAAAGACTAATTAAACTCATTAAGAAGTAATTGTTTGCAGTTGTAAGAGATATTACCAACCCACTGAGAGGAATTCAACAGGAAAAGCAACATTTCAGTCAACCTGTAGGCTGCCAACAAGTAATTGATTGCAACATTCATGAAGTGAAACATAATTTGTTAAATTACCACTCCGTAGTTTAATTTTAAGTAATGCCTTGCAGATTCAATTGCTCTCCATATCATTCCATGAAAAGAGAAGCACAACTAAAGTAGTTTTTGGGGTCACCTGTACACCTCCTTTCTGGAATAATTCCCAAATCTGCTCACACACCCCCAGCTTCCCATGCATGAGGGGGATGGGTGCGGCAGAGCCCAAGATAGGAGCATCTGCTTGGAATATTAAAGCATGTCTCAAACCTCTCCCTGCAGAACGCTCAGCCCCTTTATCAGCCTCCCTGTCAGCGGGAGCATGCAGAGAGCTGCTGTTGTTGCACTGGCACTTGTCACTGCTTGTGATGTGCTGGAACATTCCACCATTTCACTGTTTATCTGTCTGTGGAGACTTAAGGACAAGCGATGATATGGAAATGAAACTGGAAGGGCTGAGATCACCAAAATTGGCTTTTAGTGATGTCATTTTTTCATTTTATTTTCGCAGATGTATCTTCACTGTAGAAAGCTGCAGGATGAGAAAGCAGTTTTATTCAGTGTAATCCACAATCCCCAAGAGGCATTTCCTCAATTTCATGCCAGCCAGTCGTGCATTCCTGTTTATGCGACTTAATTGGCTTGCATCAGAGAAGCCACATTTCTGGTTTATTCTCCCTGGAGATATGTGGTCAGCGTGACCCATGCCATCAACATTACATAGTCTTCCAGCTGAAAACCACATGGCATGCTGATGGCCCGATCAGGTCCATTGAAGCAGCCTGGGAGGTGTTTTTCTATGCAAAGATCTGATATCTCATCTCCCAAGTACTGTTATCGTCAAACCGAGTGGGCTTTGATATTTTCAGTATGATTTGCTGTCTGCAGTTTCTCGGTTAATGCGACAACAGGAAATTAAAGGACGCTTATGCTGTGGGGGAATGGACATGAATAATTAACTGACAAATGAATGCAGAAATGTTTGATTGTGGTCGTGCCTGTCATCAACAAGCGAGGAGGATAAAGATTTCCTGTGACTCTTGGTTGTGACGAGCCTAAAAGAGCTTTACTGAATGAATAAAAGTGATCTGGATTAGGAGAAAAGCAGCTGTGGAGCCGATAAGGAGATATTGCAAAACGTTAGAGAGATGGGAAGGTGATTTGTAGTGCTTAAAGCCACACACACACACACACACTGAAGTCAAGTCACTTTAATTTATATAGCGCTTTGCACAATACAGATAGTTCCAAAGCAGCTTTACAGTGATAACAGGAAAATGATGCATTCAGTTTCAGTGTTGATTCAGTTCCATTGTAAAGATCATCATTTTTTTTAAAAAGATTAAAAGACTGTATTTGATAAATATTATGCACAGAATGAGAAAAATAAACCCACAATGCACAGTTCAATGTATTTATTTTTAATTTTAATTAATTGTATTTAAATAGTTTTCATTTTAGTAAATGAACGTCTTGTGTTCACTCTCCCACTCTATTGCTCTCCTGCAATTTTTATGTGTGGTTTAAAAACCATTTAAATGGAAATGCACTGCCATTCTTGTGTAAATTACTTTTTATGCCAGACACGTTTTTAATAGTCTTCCTCAGTAGCTCCCTCCCAATATCTATTTTATAATTGATGGCCATTTTTAAAGGAAATAGTGATGTATTTGCACAGAAATTGCTTTATATTCACCGTAGAGACACAACAGCACTACTTGCATGTGGAAATAGACCTAAGAAATCAGATGCTCATAAGGTCTCCTGAGTGGACAGAGACAAACTCTGTAACAAAGATAATGAACCAAATTTATTTCAAAGGACAGAGAGGTGGTCTGTGATGTAACCGTCGACTATTTTGACTATTTGTGGCTGTTTCTGTGATCCAGGGGTCTTTGTTATTCTTGTGTTGGCATGTAGTGCATACCACCAGAGAATGAGAAGTGATGGCCTTTTGAAGTCTTAATGCCTGCAAATAACTTGCCCTTCTCTTGAGCACTCAATGTGTGTGTGAGCATGCTTTTGCATGAAAATGAGAAATTAGGACAGGAATATGGATTGTTCCTCTCTAGTGCCCTTTTGAGATGAAAGGTAATTACACTGATAGGATTTGTGTGGTCCTGAGGGCTGTGTAGACGGTAGCTATTTGTTTGCTCACTTTGTAATTTTTCAGATCTCCACAGATGTTTCCTGTATGCAGCGTTACCACAGGTGCTGCTCCGTACGGCTTTATTTACAGGAGGCTTTTCTTGCCGTGTCTTTTGGTTATTTTAAACGGATCATGTTAGTTTCACAGCTGAAATCATCTCTCACCTGTGTAAACATCCCTCCTCCCCTTTGAATGTGACTCCTAATTCATGCTAACAGCACACTGCCTGAATGACTGAATCTCAACCCGCTGCTTTTCTTTGCTTCTTTTCCTTCCATCCTTTTATTTTCTGTCCTTACTTCCTTTCTTACTTCCCTTCCATTTGGACTTTCTTCCTGCCTTTCTAGCTGCCTACCTTCTATTCCCTTTTTTTCGTTTAGCCTCCTTTTTCTCTGACTTCCTTCTTGCTTTCTTACCTTGCCTGACTTTCGCTCTTACTTCTTGATTGATTACTTTCCTGCCTCCATTTCTTCCTTTTTCCTTTGACATTTTTCCTGCCTTCCTATCTTTTCTTTCTTCCTTACTTCTATCTTAAATTCCCAAGGGGGTTATCCATCAGTCGGAAGTTGAAGCCTCGCGAAAGCCGCCATTGTAGCAGAACTTCACTTGCTGTTAGCATCTCATTGACTCTCATTCATTTTGGCGTCAATTTGACAGTGAATAACTTTACATCTGAGGCGTCCAAAGATTTAATTTGTCCATAATTTATTTTTAAAGAAACACAACAATGTATAAAAATGCTCCATTACTTTGTATCTTACGTTACGGCCCCGTAGAAGCCATTTTTGTAAAAATAGGCTAAAGATTGCGTCATAACCATGGACACATTACCGTATAGACAGGAGGAGAAGCTCGCAGGCAATCTTTTATTGTCTATGTGGCAATCTGAGAGACATGGAAGTACAAAGTTAAGGTAGAAGTCAATAGATAGAGTCCATAAAAGCAATGGGACAAAATATTTCAACAACGTTTTTGAGGAATTCGGTGATTCAGATTTGTCTTGGCACAGCTACTAGAAGTTTTTCAACTGTCAGACTGTCGTCACGCTCAATTTGAGCCTGCGCAGTCACTCAGACGTCAGACAGGAAGTCGGGCTTCAGTCTTCTCCATTGAAATCAATGGGGTCGCTGTGTCCATTTCTTTTACTGTCTATGTAAATTCCTTCTTGCCTGCCTGTTTTCCTTTCTTGCTTGCGTTTTTCCTCTTGTACTTCCTTCCCGGTGCCATGCTTCGCTTTGGAAGTCTATAAAAGCATAATTTGCATCGGCAATAGCATAATTGTTTATTGGACATTTGGCTTTAAATCAATATTTTACTTGCCCAACTGGAAGCCCGGCTGTTTTGTTTAATGGTTGGCTGAGTTGCAACAAATGGCCAATGATTGAAACTATCCTGGCTTCATGGGGTTATACAGTCGTTTATGCAGTTGGTAGAGCATTAAATGATACATAACATCTCACTCTGCATTAAACGATGGCAGTAGTGATTCATGATGGGGCGGCTGTCTTTGACTGCGAGTTATCGTGAACTCAATCTAAATCTGAAATGGATGGCCTACAGACAATCTCCTGGATTAGATGACAGTGAATGATTGTATTTTTTTTTCGTCTAACCTTCCCAGCGTACAGTTAAACGCTCCACTTATCTCATTGCAGCAGCTCATCTCTACACCCACAAGATTAGTACACCATATTCTCATCAGAATTCATGGATGTCAAGATTTCTGCGCAGCCCATCGGCTAGCCATTATGGTTTAGTCTGTTAACAGCTTATTGATCTGCCTACCTTGTCCTGTTATGTCAGCATACTAGCCAAAGCTTTAGCCAAGGTGAAGGGTCAGGTGAAGAGCAACCAAGACTACTAGTAATCCATATGGTCTTAAAGAGGATAAATGCAAATGGTTTTCCCAGCCCAGTTCAGCTGACGGTACAGAGAACATGCATGGCTAACTTAATTGCGTTGTCAGGCCACGTAGAATACAAACCTAGAATACTCAATGCAACCTTTGATGTGAACAATGTCTCAGAGATCAAAGATTGTGTGTATGTGTCTTGTGTGTTTAAATGGCATTAGAATAAAGATCAGTGATCTTTTAGTTTTTTCATGGTTGTCCTCACTTAACCTGATCTTGTTTTATGAACCGCTGATGCCATTTTTGTGCTGAAAGGTGTCAAATCTTGTTCTACGGCACTTTGGCATATGGTACATCTAAGAAACATTCAACATCATGACAGCATTGAACATATAGTTCCCAGTTGGTGCTTCATAATTGACTATCATTATTATGGAACTTGCATTGATATTCAGTGTATGGAATACTAATTGAATATCACATTCATTTTATTAATTAACACCTTTAGTATTGATCTTATGCAGGTTATTTTGCTTAAGCGCTTTCATTTCATGGAAATAGAATGGAAAATTAAAATGTTAATTACTATAAATAAAAGTTTAATATTATCCCATTGGCTAAGCACTTAAAATATAGCCAACAGCAATGTTCTGATTTTTGCATACCGAGTTTTGATATATTATGTGTGTAAAATCATTGTAAGAAAATAGTATTGACACAGCTCCAAAATCCTCATAATGCATAAAAAAAAAAATCACTGTTACTATCAGGATGGTCACGACTTGTGCGTCCTCATTTTCACAGCTAAACATGTCAACATCTCAAACAAAAGGTCTCACAGAGCCCTGAAATCAGTTTTAATTGGATTGGTTGTCATTCTGTCCAGCTCTTGCTGTTCTTCACTAAGTACTCCTCGGTTGTTGCCTCTCTAGGCCCTCGTCCTTTTTAAATGAGTCTGAGTAGTCTCTTGCCTCATGCTTAAAATGGGTGAATAACCACTGGACCAACTTTTCCTACATTTCAAGTCCCCTATTGGCATAAGCTTTCTAGTTTCATGTCTTCGGAGACTATTTTTCAGCTATAAAAGTTTTATCGTCTCTGATAATAAACTGGGATGCAGGGATGGTACTGTGGTATTAATATAAATTTGAGGCTTGGAGGCAGATGTGTTTGCACCAATACCCACAAGTGAGTTTTTTTTTTGTTTGTTTTTTTACACCCAGCCTGCTTTATTATCTAGCTAGCCTATAGAAAAAAATAGTAGACTGTGAGCTATTGCAGTAGCAGTAGTTTTGGATTATGACAAGTCAGCTCCAGTTCCAGAAAACAGAAATGCATTATTTAACAGGGTTATACAGATGAACACATTGAAGTGAGTATAATGTGATAACCAGTGTCGACCAATCAAACTGTAACTCAATGTATTTTAATTGGCTGAAATGAAGAATGACTATTTTATTTAGATGTAAATAAGCACTAGGTAATATGTTGATGTTCGAGAATTCAAAATAACAATGGAATGTGAAGAATGTCCATTTGTACACACTGTTACATTGGTGGAAGGAGCTTACAATGGCTTATTGTTAACCGGTGTTTGCACTGGCTGTGTCATACAGCAGTACTTTTCTTAGAGACCCTGTAGATTCAGCATGATAGAATAGATGATTTCAACACTTTTTTTTCTGACGGAAGACAAATGGTAATCAGATGCACATGAAATGTGATTTAATTTACAATGTAATATTTTAAAAACATTAAAAAATGAGTATCTTGGCTTTAAAATTAAGTAAGTGAACTGAACACTTTTTACTATGTACAATTTAAACTGTTTTCTATTTTAATATATTTCAAAGTATAATTTATTCCCGTAATGGCACAGCTGAATTTTCAGGCATTACTTCAATCTTCATTGTTTGTCACATGATCCTTCAGAACTTCATGGAGCAAGTTGTGCCTTCATGGATTCTGCCAAGTTAATATCACAATGACCAAGTCCAAGTTATTAATACTAAGTAAAACAGAAATTATGGCCACGTTCTCACTGCAGCAGAATACAGTTGTCGGTACTGTATTTGAGTCCTTAATAAGGTTACTTTTACACACAGTTCAGTTAATTATAGCTGGTGCCTACTCACGAACCAGTTCTTTGTGTTTCTCGGCCAGGAAAATTGGTTCCAAAGCAGCACCAACTCTTTGCTGGACTAGAACCATACTTTTACCACGTCATGCTTACATCGAGGGCTGGGGGCGGTGTTATTGTGTCCAACAACACGACGGGAATGGGAAAGTTAGACGTATGATGGGCTCTCTTGTCAGTGGAATAACAAATAGGTTCTGAGAAGGTTCACAAGTTGATCCAACTTTGAATCAGCACCAGTTGGGAACCAGTTCTTTTGGTGGAAACAAGGTATGAATGAACTCACACCCTTAAATTTCCAGGACTCCCAAGACAACCGTGTTCTTGGAAAAACTGTGCTATGTGAATGGAACAGGACTGGACAACTAGTTGTCTGTGACTGTGCTGCTGTAAGCTATCTTTCGAACAGGATATTTCGAGACTCACACCCGTTAGTAAATGTGGTTGTCAGTCCCCAAAACTGACCTGTTTAAAGTAAAAAAATACTGGGAAAAAGAAGAAAACAGTAAAAATGCAAACAAAAACTTACTGAGTAAACCTTTATCTGAGTGAGTTTTCTAAGGGTCATTAAGCACCCACCAGCCATGTTCTTCCTAGCCTCCGTCCAACTTAATCCACTTGTTTTCAGTATTTGTTGCTGTATAAAGGGGATATTTTCTGAGGTGTTCCTGGAAAGGGGTCAGTAAGCAACATGTTAAGCATCTGAGCTTATGTTTAAAAATGCCTTTAATTCTGCATGAACTCATTCTTTAGCACAACCCTTGGACTTACTACTATTGAGTTATTCTGAGAATTCCTTGTGAAATCCCTTTCAGCTTGTCATTGAAAAGGAGGTGGCTGTGGTGGGGTTTCAAAATATGAACAGAATGCGGCCCGACCACAAGCATGGTGTCATCAATAAGGAATGCTAAACTTTTGATTCAAGGTACTTGCATTTGCTCCAGCTTCTTCTGTTTCTATTCTCTTGTAGCTTCTTTGTGTGTTGTTTGTTTTCCACAATATGAACATGCCATATGCGGCATTGTTGTAAATGTCAGCTGTAGCGGGGACATGCATAGGAGATCATTTGTAAACTAAAACATTCCCGCTTTGACCTTGCAACCTGAGCTGAAATCCGAAAACATGAGATGCCTTTTTTACCCGGTGAGCGTGTCCATCTTTCTCAGATAGAAATGCCTTCGATTAGATGTATTAAGCTTGGATTCATATGCCGCCATCGCTCACAAGTCGCAAATATCGAGGGAAAACAGGCACCGCCAAGACTGCAAATGAGCTCCTTGGGGGTCAAGGAAACCGCCGAGCTCTTTCACTGATTCAACACTTTTCCAGCACTCGTTTTATGGCTTCGCAAGCACCTCCCAGGTGATGGATAAAGTTGAAATAGTTGTTGACAGCCACCCCTTGAGAGCCACAACCTGCCTGACCCTAATCCAAGGACATAATGAGAGGGGTTTTGGACATCTGGCACTTTTGGACGGGAGCTGGTCACTGCTTGCTTCATGCCTTCTGACAAATGCCAAACTAGTTTGGAGCGGTAGGATGGTGCTGTTGAAATTTTGTCATTCCTGGCCTGCAGCCAATTGAAACTTGAGTATAAACTAGGCAGTCAAGTCTGTGAACTCAAATCGGCTTATAAATGAATCATGATATTAAATAAGTTGTGTGATGGCACGGAGGTCCACATGAGCCCGGATTCTTTGTGTTCTGATCGGTGTGAAAGGACCTCTGTGTGTCTGACTCCAGCTGCCTCCTTTTTTCCCACTAGCAGATGCATGGCAGCTTGTGCCTCAGTGGGAGAGGCTTTTTGTGCAGCTGGAGCAGACCTTGGCCACCTCTGTTCCTCAGCTTGTATCATGAGACCAAACTTGACAGTGCCCGATTTATGACTGTCTGAGGCCCGGATGAACTGTGTCTGACAGCAGCAGCGTCCCTTTTCCTGAGGTTCAGCGCATAAAACATTTTGAGATTTTTTTTAAAAGGCTTCATCAGTGGAATGTGCAGCCAAGAAATGGGATTCGTTTTAAATATAGCAACGGAAAATTGGCAAACACTGTAAAAATGAATATGCTTTATCTAATCAAAAAATTGTGGCAACAGATTACAAGCAATATTATTGATTAAACGTAACAAATTAGAATTGAGTAATAATTATATAACCATTAAAAATGAGTAAAACTTACAGCAACAACCAAAAAACAAAACAAAAATAAATTGAAGTCACGATTATGGTGATCAGTGTTTCCTCCTTCAGTGATTCTGCTTGTTAACATCAGGTGTCTTCAATGTTGGCAATATAAAACAAAGACTTTCTCAACTAATCTTTGACGTCTGTCTGGTAGCTAGATATTTTTGTTACATTTTTGGTGTAAACTTTACTCATTTTAAATGGTTGACTTTTAAGGAATAATTTGATTAATTATTACTCAAATTATTACTTGTTAAATTTAATTAATAATATTGCTTGTAATCTGTTGCCACAATTATATTGATTAGATAAAGCATATTCATTTTCACAGTGCATTTTCAGGAACTCCAAAGGGCATCTTTAAATCATACAGATGTGTCAAGCTGTCAATTCAAAACAAAATACTAGTTTATGGAAGGTGCAAAATTGCCTTAGTTATTTAATAGTTTAAATTAATTAATCATAAGATAATGTTTAAATGATTAATTACATTTTTTTAAATAATGATCAGCTAAAACAAGTTGATGCAGGATGCTTCCGAAACCATCCGGACTGTATTGCATATCCACAAATCTTCAGCATGCATTTTAGAAGATGTGTTTATGATTTAGTACATGACTTCAGCATACAGCTTGTCTGGCTAATTGTACAAGAGGTTTTTTTTTCCTAACAACATCAAAACAACAAAGCAATCACTGTCGCCAGAGGAACTCCTCTTACTAGATTTATAAAGCGCCACGACTATCGTGTAGACCTGCCAGGTTGCTTACCACTTTGCCTCATTACACTTAACACTGATTAGATTAGCATGAAAGGACTGGAGATGCGTCTTTAGCCGCAGTACCTGCAGCCCTCCCTCTCTGTATCAGTGTGTGCCAGGCCCTCGGTTTGTTTATCCAGATTTATGGATGCGTTTTATCGCCTAGCTCCAGCCAGCTCTGTGATATGCAAATATATGCCCAGCTTTATTGTCTCAACTCACTGCTGTTAGCAGAGGATTGTATTCAAAATAGGTGATCGAGGGTAGTAAACACACCGAGCAACGAACGCTCTTTTCTCAGTGGCTTCTGTCTATTTGGTCGCAGAGATTTTCTAATAAAATGTTGGTGTGCCACACTTGATTTAGGGTTTGAGTTACTCCTTGTTTGGCTCCTGGAAGTGAACGTGTGAACTGTTAGGAATTACGTAAGTCATTTATGGGTGCTGTTTTATACTTTGCACCTTTTAGCCTGCATGTTTTGACACTTGAAGCAGATGAGTTCAGTGCCAGCCAGCCGGTGTCAAAGCCCTGACCTTTCCTCTTCAAATGCCTCACACAACCCCCACAGCCACAACTTCACGGTGATCATCACAACCCCTCTGGTCAGTTCTATTATTGGGATGCTCTTCCATTCATTCATCAACCTCTGGCCTGTGATGAGGGGTGGCAGGGCGCATAAATGGCCCCAGCTCCCCGGTTTCACTTCTCTCCTCTCTTCTTTTCTCTTTTGTCTTTTCTCGTCTGTCCTTCCTCCTCTCTTCTCACTTATCTTTTCTGACCTGCCATCTCTCTCTCCCTCTCTCTTTAATTTCACCATTGTTTATTGTCCTGTGATGTTGGAAAGACAGGAAGCTGAATAAATTGGGCCATTGTTTCTAGGGAGGATGAAGGGGGTTGAAGAGGCCTGTTAATATAGAGGAGGATTATGGTGATGGCTGAGCTATAAGGGTGAAAGAGACTGTCATTCGATTGAGCAACTCCTCCGCAACGCTGCTTTCATTTACCTGAGAGAGTGCAAAAAGTCAACACAACCTTAAAATGAACCCCTTTTTCTTTCTTTCTTAATGCATGTTTCTTGTCTTTTTGTGAGCGAATCATGATATTCCAAAGAAACACAAAGAAGTTTGGTTTCATGTTTAATACATTTTCATATTTTCACTTGCTCTTCCCCTGAATTGACTTTTTCCTTTTCTGATGACATCACTTGGGATACTGGATCATGTTAAAGTCGCTATGTACGAACAGTTCACTTCGGTTGATTCAATTAATTCCCAGTTTCCCACTTGATAAAATAGTTTTTTTTTCCAGTTATAGGTCCTGTTTTCCTTGGACAAGTAAAATTATGCTAGTTAATCGAGTAGCAAGTTGCAGTTCACGTCAATGTGATTGTTCATTTAGTTGGGGAGCGAGAAGGGGTTCAGTTTCGGTGGGTCATTCTCAGTTTGTATCCATGTTTGACTACATTAAAACAGTCCTTCCTGTTTTGACTGATTGATAAGAAATGACTGCGGCTGAAAACTAGCTGCTCCAGTTCGTGGGTTTCGGGGAGTAACTCTATGTATCGTGTTTCCACACAAAGCCTGTATTTCCAGAACTCGCCATGGCTTCCAACAAAGCACCATCTTTTCTTTGCACTTAATTGAAGAGAAGATAATTATGGTCGTACATAGATTGGTTTCCTTTTAAAGATATTTCCACAACAATCTGTATCTCTTTCAGGAACGTATCAACTATAGACAAAGCAACAAGTCCTCCCTGTTACATTTCAGCTTGCTTTGCTGTGTGAAAACAGACAGATGGCATGAGTTTGAGATGGGATGGGATGAGTCAGAGACAGTAACAAAACCTAGACCCTCACACAGGTACCTTGTTACCAGCCGTCTTGACAGATCCGTGTAGTAACTGATCTCAAAGTCTGTGTGGATGTTTATTCAGAGCGTCCTGGGTTTTGTTGCTGTCTGAAGAGAGGCTAATTAGTGTTCTTTGTGATCTCCCTTAGCATGGCGCCATTACCTGCCCTTTGAAACCACCCTGACTGGAGGTAGCGGTAGATCAGCAAAGCTCTTCCAACCTGCTGAGAACCTTGAACTTCCTATGAGAATACAACCCACAAATACTGATAAACTCAAACAATGTCAATTGTGACTTTTAGATAGTAAAGTTTTTTTAGATGTTCTCAGATGAAGGCTGTCCATTTGTCACAGGAATGTTTAATGTTTAGTTACTACCAAAAAAGTATGTGGTGTTTTAATTATTAACTAGCGGTCACCATGTCAAAATATTTCTGAAACTGCTTTTCATTTTGGTTTTGCAAATTAAGCTTGTGGGCTTCATTAATGACAATTACTTGTGTTCTCTGTTTGAATTGGATCGCTCTCTCATAATTTATTCCATCTGTGGTGTTTCATTTATATTTAATGCGTCTCGCCGTGTCAAGCAACCCTATCGTTTTTCGTGCACAATGACTCATTTTACTGCCTACCCTGCTGCTGCAGTTTGGACTCGTGAAAAATGACTCGTGAATGCTTCCCACTGTTTATTGTGCTGTCGTTTTCATCCCCAGGGAGCTCAATGAAGTGGGTTATCTCTTTGTCAAGGATACATGGATACACAAACGCCTAGCAATGACAAGCATTCACTGGCAGCTGCCTTAGCTATATTTACCTCTGCTAAAGACAATGCGTAAATGTCTACAGCATGTGTCGTGAGCCATTTTAGAAAGCAGGTCATGCTTTTGGAGAACGTTATTTGTGGATGAGCAAGGTGTTACCAACTTTAAATGATGTTGAAAGTTTTTGTTGGATAGGCCATGCTATTTGGAGAAAGGTCATGTCTTTTAAGGGGTGTTATAATGCCCTTTTCACAAGATGTAAAATTAGTCTTTGATGTCCCCAGTGTGTGTATGTGACGTTTTACGCTCAAAATACCTCAGATATTTTTATATAGCAATGTTAAAATTGTCACTTTTTGACAATTTTGGGCACTGCAGACGGTCTGGGCACTGCATTTCCATGCTTCAGAGTTCCGTCTTTTGCGTTCAGAACCTCCTCTTGTAAACTGCAACAGATGTAGGAGTAAGGAAGGGTAGGAATGCACTTAAGTGTATTTCTGGATAGTCCGGTTCAATGAGGCCTCTTTACAATCCTGCCAGGGAATTGTTGTATTATGTTGGCCTTGTGGATGACCCCATTTTTAGTGGTACAATTATCATTAAAATTGAGGCCAATACCGATATTTTATCACTAAGATTGATTAGGGATCATCGATCATCCATGAATTTAAGCAGGTTTGGTCAATCGGTCGGAATCGGAATAATGTCCAATCAAGATCGGTGGACAAACAATCCGTGTACCCCTACCCATTATTCACAGGTCACGCTAATCCAGTCCACATTTAAACCCGGTTCTCCATGCATACCTCGCTCTGAGCTCCCCGTGGCCTGTTGGCAGCCTTCAGAAAGCTCTGCAGGAGGCCATTTCCTCAGCATTGGTCACACTTGTTTGACTGGGCAGGCCGTTCCTAAATCTCATTCTTCCAGCCTGTCCTTCAATTGGGCATGTGTTTACAGATAAGGCCAGATCCTATTATGCTGCTAGGAGTTTCCAATAGCAAAGGCGCGGTTTAGTCGGATGTGCTAAATTGGCAAACAGAGCGAAACGTACAACTACTGTCTGAAATTGTAGGGGGGCTGCTCTTGGGGGGGCTTATCGGTGTCTTTTGTGCAAGACTTGCATGTGTGCGGATGCATATCAAGCCGACGCATTGCTCCCAGCAGCTTTATCGATCCCTGGCTTTGGTCATGTGTTTATGCTTGGCTGCAGAAAAGTGGTCTGCGCTCGGTCAATACTGCACTGGAATAAAGTTTTGACTCTTGATTCCCAGGTGGTGCACTTGTGTTAAAGGACAGTCTCTATGGTAATTATAGGCTGTTGGTTGCTTGCTGCTGTAGCTTGAGTACTCGGATAGAGAGAGAGAGAGAGATCCCATTGGATGTAACACAGCACTTGATGATGTTGAATTTGTGTCATTGCAAGCAAAATATTGTGTTGTTTTTGATTGAGGGCTTGGGTATGGGTCAAGGGACACTCAGACAATCATTCTGCGATTTGGAGGAGTGTAAGGGATTGAGCTTTTTGCTGTCACTGGTTCGCCTGTGGATTATAAATGAACCTGGTTTTGATCGTTTCTGTTGGTCGCTACTAGGTCAGGTTGATCATTGGATCTTCTAGTTGCTTTATAATTCAGACAGTACAAAAATCTAGCACATTCATCAGAACAATAGATGCTTTGTAAGTGTGTTTGTGTCATATTACCCATAATAAACAGGAAATTGGGGGCACTGATCTGTGAATGCCACTGCAATCAGCGCAGTGTGCCATTGTTCGGCTCCATCTACTCCGACTACACAAATGCAATGGACGTCCTCACCTGTCACAGCTGATGTCTGAAACAACACACTGGAGGTTAAATCTGGGCCGGCAGTGGCTCAGTGGTTCATGTAGGTTGTATACAAACCGAAAGGTTGGTGGTTCCCTGGATCCAAGTGTCGAGGTGTCCATGAGCAAGACACCTAACCCCAGCTGCTCCAGACGAGCTGCATGGCTGACACCGCCGTCGGTGTATGAATGAGTGAGTGAATGGGTGAATGTGAGGCAAAATGTAAAGCGCTTTGGTGGCCATTGAGTCTATGAAAGAGCTAAATGCAGTTCATTTACCATTTTACCATTTAAATGGGCTCCAACATTCCACTCCTGTTTTAAAAAGTGTAAAATATTTATTCCTAATGAGGATGTTTGATATGTGTGGGTGTGTCAAAAGATCCTATCATCAACAAGTGGTAGTCATTTGTAAAGCCTGTTTAAAAAAGTATAACATTCTCACAGTATCTTCTTCTGGATAGTTAAAAAAAACTTTCTGGTTATATGGGTAACCCCATATGGGTATGAAATGGGCTGGAAAGACTGGGCTCTATGTAGGATTGTCCGTGAGTTCCATAATGGCCTCATGCCCGTTGCCCACTTGGATTTCATGCAGGATTGGACTTTCCACTAGTTGGGTCCCGACTGGGCAACATGCACAAGACCCGTCTCGGTGCCAGCTTTAAGTATAAATAAATAGTGGTAGTGTGGCCATTTTGTATATGATAGGCTCACTGGCAGGCTAATTAATTAGTGGTGTGCAGAGCTAGCAGCCTAACCAGCTTCTACTGTGAAAATCTGATAAGTTAGGCATTCTCTCTATTGTTTTTTTTAGTTAGATGGCAAGCTAAAAGGTTATTTGATAATCTACAGTGGTTATATAATACACATTGTACTCTCACCTTTGCCACGTTTCAAATATCTTCCATTTATGATCCGTTTTCGCTCTTAGGCCAATAAGGAAAATCATGGCAAAACAACAGTTTAAAGAACTTTGACAATGAGTTTCTTTTTTTTCACTTAAACACTGAAACCAAAATTAATGTGTCCATTTAGCTAAAACCAGAAACAAAGTTTTGTTAATTGAATTAGATTAGGGTAATTGATACGGGTAATTGAGTAATTGATCTGGCTGTGCTGTTCAGGCTGTCGTATAGGGTGATAAACAGATTGTAGCAAAGTCTGGCAACAAGCTATTTCTCAATATTTCAGATATTGCTGCTCTAGAATAATTTTTGGTTACGTTGCAATGTGTCCACACTTCTGAAATTGACCTGTTGTAGCTTTTTCGTATTATGTGCACTGAATAGAATAGAAACCGAATAACCGTTTCGGTCAACGTTTTCGGCCCTCCAAAACTACTGTATTAATCCGGCTGAATATTTTTTTTTCAATAGAATTGTTTTGTGGTCCAAGCAAGAGAGATTTCTAAGAGATAAAATGTATAAAGTACTCTTCTATTTTGGTGATGTGCACTATTGGATTGTGTATGGCTTTGGATCACGTGTCAACCAGTCAGCAGAAAAAAAACCCCAGCAGCTTTATCCTGAAAAGAATACCTTAAGCCATTAGTGCTCTGATTTAGAAAACTGTATGTAAATAGATTTACAGGAGCACTTTAGTTTATTGTGCCGAACTGTAATCCATACAGGAAGCATCCTGTAATTTTTCTAATGGGGAAAATGCCGACCTGTTTTATTTAGCCAAAATGAGGTACACAATGAAAGAGTAACAAATTGTCATTTGGACATAGTGCCCTGTAGGGATCAATATCACTGTTTCAACAACTTCATTTATGTTTGGATTCATTATGGGCTCACAGAGGGGCCTTTAGAAATATTGTACTTGGAGGTAAAGGTACAAGCCCGGTATTGATTTTGGAGAAGGGCTTTGTGTATGCCTGTAAAGATCATGTGATAATTTTTTCTCCTCCAGGTAGGCGTGTAGTTGCATTTCATCAGAGCCATCCTCAGAAACTAATCATGCTTTGATATTTTCCTACAGTCACGTCAGGTATTCAACTCTATATGAGGATTAGAAACCTGCACACATTAATTTCAGTCCACCTCAGAGAGCACCTGACCTCCATGTGGCCCCTGATTGTATATAGCATACGTACAGAAGCAGAGATGCAGCTCTATCGAAGTGACAGCCACGTGATTTGTAATCAATGGCTAAGATATTGATTGTTCTCTTAATTGGCTTCTTTCCAAGCTGCGGGTCTAGTCACAAACTGTCGAGGGGAGAAAGCAAATCGATAAATGATTCCTTAGATTTGCTGTTGGTGAAAATCAGTATAGAAACATTAACCAACAGTTTGGTAGCTATACTGTAGGTAAAAAAGCAGGTAAAAGCAGGTCATCTCCATGCTGTGTTAACTGAAGAGCAGGTGGAGATTGGTCTGCCTTTGCAGACTCCGATAAAAGAGTACAAGATGCTCATGTTTCATCAGGTACATCAGCAGAACAAAGACATAGGTGAGGGCTTTTTCGATGGCAGTTTGTTAATTATTTTGAACCCGATGAATATGGAGTAACGAGAATTTGCTTTAAGGGTATAGTTGGAGGCTTTGAGGGATTGAAGGTTTTTCTTTCCATGATCCTTTGAGGTATGGACAGCGATCAGCAGAAAGATGAAGAGGTTGAGAGTAGATCAGGCAACAGGTGCTGGGTTGCCACAGCAACAGCATGGCTTGAAGGCATCAATGGCTTCGGCGGAGGTTTGAATGCTCGCTCGCAGCGGGCACACAAGTGTTTTACAGTTGGCACAGTTGGGCTCAGTTTAACATTATCCCTATCTCAAAGGAGAAGACGCCCGCCAGCACTGCAGTCAATCCTGCTGCTTGCTTGCTTGCGGAGGGAACAGCAGGACGTAGGCTGGTAGGCAAGTCACTCGTGACTGCTCGGGTCCTGCCCCCTGCCCATAGGAAATATAGGATTGCTGGTGTCTCTGTTTATTATTTCCCAGTAGTACGTTATCCATAGACACCTGCTGAGTGAACAGTATTGATGCCAGTACCGCAGAGGAGTGAATACACTGTTCTCACCCTTGATATCGCGTCAATGGGTCTTAGATCTTCATCCTGACATTTCCATCATTGGGTCTATTGATCTTGGATGAGGGCTGGCTGTCTTAGGTAGATAGACAACCTATACCGGGTTGTTTGTATGGCGGAGGGAGTGGAATACAAAAAGCAGGACCGCTTTTATGTTTCTTTACTAAAATGAGCTGCTTTGTAGAGTTTATTATATTCTTCTCAGGCTCATTGGGGTATTTTTTTCTGTTTGAGGAGGTGCATTACACAATTTTGACCCACTTTAACTAGCTCTTCTGGGTTCAGGGTTAGTAAAGCCCTTACACATTTGCCCACCCCCCCTCATTTGCTCTTTAGACACATGGCATATGTCCTGATCTGTTTAGCTAAGGAGATTTGAAGTCTCGGGCTAATTGGCAGCAGGCTTATGGCTGCACGACCCATAATGAGTGTACGAGTCCAGTCTGTTGCTTTCTAAAGGAGGGGGATCATGCGTTCAGGATGCTCAGTGTGAACTACACAGTCGTTTTTGGTCTGTTTCACATTTGAAGGATTAGCATTGAGTGGTTGATGATGACCTGGTTTTATGTCCTTCATGCATTAATGAAATGCAGTGAACGGTCTAAATAAATTGTATTAGTATAACTGTATTAGATGTTTTATACCATTTTTCTTTCTAATTGCCATGTTAAATTAAAAAAAAATCTAAAATTGAGAATAAAGTCATACATTTTTGAGAATAATATGTCTTTTACAAGAAGAAAGTCCTAAATGTCAAGAATGAGATAACATTAGGAGATTGAATTGTACTATTTTGTGAATAAAGTCATTATAAGATTGATTGTAATATTATTTATAAGTTAAATTTATTTCAGGTTGACTTAATGCTCAAAGTAGTTCTTTTTTCTCATTATTGTCAAACTGCATGTTTTATTTATTTATTTATATTTGTGTGGCACTAAAAAAGTCATAGCAGACTGTGTGCTTTGTTTGGGATAATTCATAGACAGTCTGAATTACATTTGAGACCTAATAAGTAGACTGTAGGCTTAACCGTTTTCACAGGCTTACACATTGGTGGCAACATTTGTAAGGTTGTCCGTGATGAGAACAGCATATTAGAGATTCATTCATTTCCCCAAAGTTCTCCCTAAAGATTTATTCATTTTTTTTTTGGGTTAAAGCCAATTTCCGACTGGATTATATTAATCCTACTGGATGCGTTTTTAGGTAATGGAAAATCTGGAAGCTGCAATCTGGCCAATATTTTTTGGTTCAGTGGGTTCACGGTATGCACAGTTTGGGATCTGATGAAACCAAACACCCTGGGGTTTCATAATGAACAGTGATGAGCAGTTAAATGTGCTTGTTGTGTAACATTCCCCCCTTCACCACCTGTTTATACTAGAGATGATAATTGTGATGTGATTTCTGGCTAATCATCACAGGAAAGACTCACATTAGAAGGTTTAACTTGTAACTCCGTGGACCCCCTACCTCAATGATGAAATAGGTATAATCTTAAAAGTTAATGTTAAAAGTAAATCTTCATCCACTGCTCTGATCAGTATTTTTAGCTTGTGTTTTTAGTAAAAACATACTTCCCCAATATATACTGTTGGTTAAAAACACTATGCACTAACACTTTACTTGAAGGGGTGTGCATAAGACTGACATGACACCTTCATAACCATGACATATGTCTTGAATATGAAGTAGGGTTCATGCATGTTTATGACAACTGTCATTAAGTGTCTTTCGCCCAATAATGACATAAGGTGTCATAACAAAGACATCTCAAACAATGTCATATTTGCATTAAAAATGTCGTAAGTGAGCGAATGACACTTAATGACAGTTGTCACAAACATGCATAAAACTTCCTTCATATTCATAACATATGTCAAGTCATGATTATGAAGGTGTCATGTTAATCTTATGCACACCCCTTCAAGTAAAGTGTTACCCAGCCAAAATGCGATTAAAAAATGAATGTCCGAATTCACAGTACTCATAAAACAGTAGGCAAAAAGTTCCAGATGACCTACTACTACTAACGGCCAGATTCTTTTAATATTGCACAATTTTATGAAGTTAATTTCTCTTTTAATTTTATATATACTGTATATAAAATTGTTTTTTGAAACCAGACACTTTTTTACATATGACAAATGTTTTCTTTTGTGTCAATTAACTGCTACATCTGCACTTGTTTTAAACAAGGAAGAATTGTAAGATAACTTAAGTTATGTACGCATCACATGTCCCCTTGGGGTCATTGTAAGGTCAGCAGATGTCTACTGCGAGTTTGCCAGAGGGGCTGAGATTGATTGAGAACTGCCTGAATCTCTCAGCTCCTTAACAGATCAATGCTGTAATCTTCCCTCCGACAGCCTCCAGCACCCTAAGTAGCCTTTATTAAACCTGCCGTAGTGGCCTATTGTGTGTCTGTGAAGCTCGCAACGACTCCCCAGCCACAGATGCAAACACGATTACATATTAGGGCTGTGAATTGAGCTGCCACTGCCTCACCAGTGAAGAATCAGGTTATTGATTGATGTTACACCGGCATGGACCTGATTAGCGGTCCATTGTCAGTGTTATAATTGAGCCCATTTCCTGCCACCCTCAAACACCCGCTACCAAGGTAACAGTCTGTCTCTCTGTGGTTAAGACATCTGATAGGACCCTCTCTGGGTAAAATTAGATGTTTGTGAGATCTATTAGGTTCAGTGTTGTTGAACCTGTTCATTCAGAGAGAACTCAATCTCAATTGTGAGGAAAGGATTGTGAACACTTTGAAATTTGATCTGGACCTTTGCCTGTAGCCTGATCTTCACTTAAGCCAAAAAATGAGATGCTTACAACGAGATATCTTTATTGATTTAAGGCATCTGATTCTGAACATCTGTGGAACTCCAGAAATGGCAAAAGATATTTTATATTGCTATAAATATTTATTATATTAACTATATAGGATATGTTATGTATTTATACATGTTGTATTTATTTTAATATATACATGCATTTTTTTACTTAATATTTTAAATTATTTTATAATTTTTCACTTTTTAATAGATATAATAAACATTATAGATATTTAGACTTATAGGCATAATAGACTTTTTAAAGAAATATTAGTTTGTTTTTCTTTGTTCATTTTATTCTTATTTTACACATAAACATGTTATTAGATGTATGCTAAGCATAGTAATACTATAATTTTTTAATGATTAAGAAAAATAAGCTTAATTTTATCAAAATATAGTCTCTGAAAAACTTCATATCTTAAATTATACTGGAAATACTGTTCGTTTTTATTGCAAACCAAATATTAAATGTTTTTTCTAATCCAGTGTACATTAACATTTCCTAATATATAAACAACTACATTTAACTGTCAAACGATTAATCACAATTAATCGCATCCAAAATGAAAGTTTTTGTTTACATAATATATGTGGGTGCACTGTGTATAATTATTTTATATATATAAATACACAGACATGCTTGTATATATTTAAGA
>JAOTRC010000009.1:13964586-13985402 GCA_027497675.1 Cyprinella lutrensis | reverse complement strand
TATGCACAAAGCTGCAAAATAAAAATAGAAAATATTGTTAAAATTTCTATAATATATGAAAATGTGAATTCTATGGTTTTATGTATCAGGGCATAAAAAATATCTTAGCAGGTCTTAAAATACAACCTCAGATGAACACATGACATATTTCACATAAAACGAGGCCAAAAAGGAGAAGCCATGTGTGACAGACTAAGTACTCTTACTGCTCCCATAGCAATTAAGAGGGTAAGTAGAGTGACTCTATAACTCTATAAAACCAGAAGTTTTGGCAGTTTGCTGGTCTAAAGCATTGAGGTGTTTTCCGTGTCGAGGAAAGATATCAGCGTTGATCTTATGGAAGCAATTGCTGCTGCCCATCAATCTTGGAAGGGTGATAAGGCCATTTCCAAACAATTTGAGGGTTGTGCGATATCACGATTTTAGATCGAGGACGATTGAAATCTCTCCTCTCCACGATCACGATCTTTTAAGAAATATCATAGTATTGTGCTGCAGTGCACATTCTCCGTTACGGCACATCCCACCATACAGTATGTGTTTACAGTACTGTATATACAGTACTGTATATTCACATTGCATGTTTAGCGACACAGTGGTAGGGTTATGCTCACATGACATTGCAGTTCTTCACAATCATGAAAGTTGATTATTTGAGTGCATTTTAAAGCCTTGCCAGTTAAACATGTCATTCGCATTATTGTTTGCTATTGCCACAAATGCTGCTTGTGACTGGTTTTGTGATCCAGGGTCACATTTTGTTTCATACAGTTTATTACTTGAATACTAATTAAATGGAAAAATGGGAATTATAAAGAACCGTTTATTTCATTTGTATATTATATTGTATTTGTCCTATTATTTGTAATTTGCTTCTTTGTTCTTATTTTTTAAAACAAGTATAAATAGATTTTCATCCTTGCTTTTTTTGTCTAAATGGCCTGTCATTCTTTAAATGGCCTGTCATTCTTTTTTTCTTTTATATTTTGTTACCCTGTAAGGCTAAATTTATTTAAATTAGGCAAATTAGTTTTGCTGTACTGCTCAGTCACTTCCAATAAAACAATATGAAAAAAGAATCGTGATAAAGTCGTCTCTCTAACATCAACAAACACCGCTTTAAGTGAATATTAACACTATAAATGTCATAAATTCAAATACTTCTTTTTAGGAATACATTAAAATTAACTCATTGTTGTGAGATTTTTAAACCCATATTTGTTTGTGTGTGTTCCACATCAAATAAAGGCTAATAATGTCAAATAAGAGTGTAAATGAACTGCTCTTGCAGTCAGTCAGTGATTTTATGAATGGGGTGTCATTTTAGGAAAGGAAAGCACACCTATCACAGCTCTCATTTGCCATCGTTCAAGCAATAAAGGGGGTCTGTGCTAGGTTTAAGCAGTAAATCTCCTCATCAATTCAATGTCCTATACCGTACGTCTATAATGTGACAGCACTTGTAACTGTAAGATGGAATAGATTGTGATGGCTTACTTCTCAAATCTCACGGGTGAAAAATGAATCAATATTGTTTTTTATCGTCCTGTCCTCTCCAGTTTTGTCAAGTAGTCAATGCTTTTGGGAAAGTAGGTCAGCATCAAGTGCTACATTTCTCATGCGTTGTACTGATTCTCACCCCAGGAAGTTTATCCAGATGACACAGGACAGTAAAGCTTATAAGATAGACCTCCTGCCTCTCTGGGAAGTAGAAGCAGCCATACTGTCTTAATCTTTAGTGGTGGACCGTTGCCAATAAATAACAATAAAGTGGCAAAGTTCTGGTTTGGGATTCGGGGTCCAGAGGAGAGCTGCAGGGAGCGAGCTGCAATGTTGTCAAACAACAAACAAGACTTACAGCTTTACTGAAGAGTGACAGGAAGCAGGATATATAGTGGGTTCGATGTTGTTAGAGTTCAGAGACCAGCCATGCTTTGAAGACGCAACGCTTCAGAAGCACCCTTCAATCCGAATGGGGTTTGCTCAGCTTGGTTTTTGCTCCTACAAACTAAATACTAAATATGTTTGGGAAAATGATGGCAGAATTGCTTCAAGCCATAGCCGAGCACAGTAGCTCTCAAGCAGGGAGCTGGAGCCCACTAGGGGGCCTCAGTAAACTTCCCAAAAGGTAAAAAATTAAAATTACTTACATTTAGTTATATTAACATACCCACTAAAAATGAAGACGTACAACATTAAACAGACATCATATATTAGAGTTTACTTGTTTTTAGTACCACATAGGTGTGATCAGCTCAAATTTTGTCTCAGAATAAGCGTGTTCTTGGAGTCAAAAAGGTTAAGAACCACTGCAGGTAGTGCACATGCTTCGACATGTTGAGCCAGCCAATCGGACATTGGTTATTTCCATTCCCCTGTATTCTTCCCATAATTTGTCATCTCTCATCCATTGTTATCAATAAAAGTGTCTAAAAGTACAGGTTAAATTTGTTGTTAAAATGCATTGAAATTTAATATGCAGAGTAATATTTAATTTTTAAACTCAACAACGACTGCTTTAGTTGCTGTGTCGGTATTTGCAAAATCAGTGCAGAATGTAAAAAATGTTGATTTTTTTTTCTTTGTCTTTTATCTTTGTTCCTTTGCAGGTAATTATTATGGCACCCCAAAACCCCCTGCAGAGCCCAGCCCAGTGCAGCCTGACCTGGTAGACCAGGTTCTGTTCGACGAGGAGTTTGACACGGAGGTTCAACGCAAACGCACCACGTCGGTCAGCAAAATGGACAGAAAGGACAGCGCAGCTCCTGAGGAAGAGGAGGAGGACGAGAGGCCACCCATTGTCAATGGGCTCACTGGTGAGACTGGGAGTGTGTGTGTTTAACAAGATTGAGTGAGTTCATATAGAGTCTGAATTTGTTTGGCGGTGCAGAATTGTTATGTACTGCATATTCTCTATATGGAAGAGAATTAGAAAATCAATACTGTACAAATGGGTATAAATGCAACTCAGCAGAGCTGAAAGATTGGAGATAAATTTGCAAAGGCACTGTCTGTAAGTGATTTTATCACACCATGTATTATGTTGTGGAGTGTTTTTCTAATTAAAAAAGCCAGGCTAGATATGCTACATTTGTTCAATTGTGTCATACTAGCTAAACAACTTAGCTAAACGTATAGCACAACAAAACAGTGCATTAAAGGTTTCTTTGTATTGCATAATCAGTGAGTGAAGACTCTAATCTTATGCAACTAAACTTCTATTCTGTTGCCTCTGTTGGAAGGTTAAAAAAAATATATATTCACAGACTCAAGAGCCAGCACCGCATTTTAGATCTCATTTTTGTAGCAAAATTTTAAGTTTTATATTAGATAATTTTTTATTATAAATTACAGGTTATTCTGTTTATAATGTTGTCTAAGTAATTAATTTAAAGTGATTTAATTAAAGTTCTTGATGTGTATTTTATATATTAATTAGATAAATAAAATGTATATTAATAAACGTTTACATAGTTATATAATAAGTTTTTATATATATATATATTTATAAATGTAGCTAACTACTTTTCCAAAAGGGTAGCTTCTGTGTAGTATACTTAGAATGATGACTAGCTTTTAGTTTCGAAAGTACTTCCCCAACACTGCACGTGTAATGTTTAAGCATTAGGGTATTGTTAATATTTTCTAAACCATGTGATACACTTGACTTTCATTGTTAGTGTATTACTGTAAATGTGTTCTTACTCCATTTTTGCAAGCTGAGCGACTTCACTTTCTGTGGTAACCGACAAGAGGACACAGTTGCTGTCAATAGAGCTTAAGTTGTTATGGGCAGATTTGATTGTGTTCCCTGAGAGCAATATGAAGAGCTTTACAGAGGGATCCTTGGATGTGCAGTCAATTGTATAAAGAGAGTAGAGCTCTGGTACTGAGGGAAGATATGAGTGGAACTACAAAAAAGCGGTCACTAGAATGGTACCCTTTAAAAATATTCAGTCACTTTAGATCAGGGTCCAATTCTCACTATTAACTAACTATTAACTACGACTTTTGCCTAAATAAACTCAATTAATAGGTACAGTGGTGAGGTATGAGGTAGGATTAAGGGATATATAATTTGGTCATGCAGAAAAAGGCATTAATATGTGCATTATAAGTACTAATAAACAGCCAATCTCATAGCAATATCAATTCAATATGTTCTTACATTTATTTTTAACCAGTATACATATATATTTATGTTACCTCGGAATCAAACCTGTTATCTTGCTTGAGCCGGGTCAGTATCTAGCGTCTTTCACAATACATATAGTTTCAAAGCAGCTTTACACAATATACATTACAATTTAGTGTAATTTGTTATCAGATATGAGTGACTGTGTCGAAGTAATGGCCATATGTCAGAAATGTACAATTCTAAGATAATACAATTAATGCAGTTAGCTAACATCATGTACACATTTAGGCAGAAACAATTTTCTCATTAAAGCAGTTATAATGAGTTGTGATGATAATCATTACAATATATAGAACATTTGGCTGTTGTGTATGTTGATTCAGAGTTGTGTCTGAGCCCTGAACATTATAAGGAAGGCTACTCCAGAGTTTAAGAGCCAAATGTCAAAACCTTCTTTAGTGGACTTAGAAATCCGAGGACTAGGTACTACTAAAAGGAACCAAGTTGTTTCAGATACCTGAACAGGAGTTGAGCTTTTAATACACTGAGTTTTTTTTTTTTTTTTCAGTGACTTATCCAGTGGTATAAATAGACCGTATTGAGTTCACAATGAATGCGCGTGTGGTTGGGATCACTTTAAGTAATGAGCATGTTAAAAGGACTGCTGTTTGCTATGAGGCATAAAATGTCTCTGCGCTCTTTCCACACAGTAACTGCTGTGCCGCGCTACCTATTTCTGACTTGTGTACCAGCCCCGGCACTTTGTCTTCTACCTTCTCATTAAAAAGATGCCTCAGGCTTATTATTAGTCTTTTACATTAATTTTTGCATTAATGATTCAGTTTGAGCCAAACCACTGCCACACTAATGTGCACTTCTGCCACCAGCCACCTAGGGCCACCTACTGTATATATATATATATGAATTGATGACTTTGAATTTCATTTTGTGATTTCATTGGAGCGAAGAGTGGGCAATGCATATCCCAGCCCTCCTATCGCTCCAGCGTACCAGAAATCCGCAATATTGCCTGGGATATAGTTACAGTAAACAAGATCAATATTAAAAATACATGCCGTTTTTCAGAGATCTCCAGCTCTTATGATTTTAAAGCGTAACCTGCTACTTCCTAGAATGGAATTACTTCTGCAAAGTTTTGGTTTGTGGGAAGACTTCTGGGGAGCTCGGTTGGAGTTCTGCTACATCATGCAGAAAGTAGGTATGAGTTACTGATGCTCCCTGCACAGCAAGTATCCTTTCCCATAAATCAATGGGATACAGAACAGTGAACACCTTCAGATGATTCGCATGCAGCGGTGGTGAGCATGGGGAAGGAAGTACCCAAAACATTTTATATTCACAGCACATTAACCCACTGCAGTTGCGACTACTGCTCTGTTTGTGTTGGTATGATTGATCATCATGGGGAATGATATCCTATCCCAAGCCCATAATATTGGCTTTTCAACCTTCAGAGTTTTAAACAGATTTCCTACAGACAGACTTTTACTTTGGATTAATAACATGAAAAGAGTTTATTTAGGCTTTAAGTTTGAAATTCATTTCAATGAAAGTCCATGTAACTGAGACCTCATGAAAACCTCAATAAACATGCGCTATTTTTCAGTGGGTCACTGGAGGAAATCTGAATTGTTTCACCACTAGGACCTGGAGAGGTTTCTGGATGCACTTTCTTGGCTGTGTTTTTCTTAGCAAATCCAGTTGGACAAGATGTCTCACAGCTGTCCTCCATTATGATTGGATAGAGCTTTGTAAACCCTCTGGCACCACTGCAAGGACAAGATGCAAATCACAATAGTATCCAACTGGACTTTGCCAAGTGCAAACTGAGATGATTTTGCAACCCAGAAGCGTGTTAGTGGTTTTTATCGATTACATTTCCTTTACTAAAAATGGCTAGCTGTGTCTTTGCAGCGAGCCTTATGGGTTATTATTAGGGTTGTACCCTATTGTGACCCTATATGTCACTATTCAATACATATCACAATACTAAACACACATAAAATATTGTTGCGATACTCCCAGACAAATGGTAAAAGGTTAACAAAAAATGTACTGTTGATTAAAATTCCAAATTTGGTGTTACATTTGGGGTGTAAATGAATAGGCTTGGACTTGGTTCTAAGTACCCAAGGCACAGGACAATGATGACACCAGCATAAAAAGTATTCATGATCCTGATGCTGAAAATACAGATTTCCTTAGACGTCTTAAAGGGATAGTTCACCCAAAAATGAAAATTCTTTCATCATTTACTCACCCTCAAGTTGTTCCAAACCTCTATGTGTTTATTTGTTCTGCTGTACACTAAGGAAGATATTTGGAATGTTTTAATCAAACAGATCTCAATCCCCATTGGCTTACATAGTAGGAAAAAATACATACTATGGTTGTCAATGGGGATTGAGATCTGTTTGAGTAAAACATTCTTCTAAATATCTTCCTTTGTGTACAGCAGAACAAATAAACACATAGAGGTTTGGAACAACTTAAGGGTGAGTAAACGATGATAGAATTGTCATTTTTGGGTGAACTCTCCCTTTAACTTAATTTAAATGAGAAATGTTGCTTTGACAACTAGCTAAAAAAATATTTGTATTTGTATATTTCATTTAGTTTATAGGAACAAAAATGTTACTTCTGGTTTTAGTTTTAGTTAACTTGGTTGTATAGTGGATTTGCCACATTAACAGTTTGGCTTCCTGTTTGAAAACACAGGCCCAAAGACGAGATTTATATGAGCAACTGACGCAGACTAAGAGTGAGATGGAGTCTCGGCAAAAAGACCTGACCATGGAGAACCAGGACCTTAAAATCACTCTCGAGCGAGAAGAGGCATCTCTCTCGGCCCTGAAGGAGGAACTGAGGTACCTGCAGGGACAGATCCAAGAGCTGGAGGAGAGAGGAGCCGGGACCGACTCAATCCTGTCTGAGAACCAGCGACTGAAGGGCTACTTGCAGGAGGAGAAACAGAAATTACGCAACTTCATAAGCCAAAGGGAAGCACTGGTGGCCGAGGCTCAGGTGTTGCGGAAAGAGCTCGATGAAGAGCGGAGGACTACGGACAAGCTGAAGGAGGAACTGGAGGAAATGAGTCTGAAAGAGGTAGATGTTGAGGGCAAGACAGATCCCGAGACCGAAGAACTGCAGGCTCAACTTCAGGAGCTCGAAAACAAGTTGAAGTTTGAGCAGCAGCGCTCTGATCTTTGGGAGAGGCTGTACGTGGAGTCGAAGGTGGAGAGAGCCAAGGGGGACAGGGACGTAAAGACCAAGGATGGGATGCTAGGACAGGTGAAAGAAACGTTTGATGCTGTGAAGAATTCCACCAAAGAGTTCGTGCACCATCAAAAGGAACAGATCAAGAAGGCCAAAGAGGCGGTTAAGGAAAATCTGCGGAAGTTTTCTGACTCTGTTAAATCCACGTTCAGGCATTTTAAAGAGTCCGCCTCAAACGTGTTCAACCAGGAAAAGAGGTTTCAAGCCAGGAAACCCGAGCATCAAACGTTTCAGCAAGAGCAAGGAAACAAACGTGCCGAAGATTGGCAGCCTCAGAAACCGTTACACCGACATCCTCGCAAATCGACCGTTGACTCTTTCTTTCACACTGATCGCAACACACGCAAGCCTGGTAATCAGAGAGCCTACACTACTATGGGTCAGAAAATGCCACTCAAAGGCTGTTCAGGTGTTTTTGACTGTGCATATCAGGAGTCGATGAGTCTGTTCAATAAGGCAATGGACCCCATTCGTGCGGATGAGTTTAACGAACTTTTGCGCAGTTATTTGCACAAAGAAGTCAGCCATTTCCACCACTGGAGAGAGCTGGAGAGCTTCATTGATAATTTCTTCCATAACGGCGTCTTCATCCACGACCAGATGCTGTTTACAGACTTTGTTAGTGGCGTTGAGGATTATCTTGAAGAAATGGATGAATATCACAGTCTCAGTGATGATGTGTTTGAGGATCTGGACGACTACATATACCGGCACATTTTTGGAGATACGTACTTAAAATACTTTGGGCCAAGGTAAGCCATTTTGTGGTGTTGAAATAATCTTCCTTATTACTAAACTTTGGAGATATAGCTAGTGGAGTTATAAACACGAGCCTGATTTACTTCCATAATTTGCACATGACATTTTACCCATGAGGAATGGATTATTCGATTATGTTGATTCTAATGTTTTTACAACGCATTAACTACAGTAACTTTTTTAGTACACATCAACATTTAGTAAATTATCTAAATTAATAAGTACATAAAATTATGTTAAGGTAGTACTACTTTAGTTTGGCGAATGTAGGTGTTCTTATACTTATGTTATAATTGTTTATTTGGGAATGAAGGCAACAGAGTTATATCCAAAGGCCAGTGTTAGTTATTTGTATGACCTTTTTATGTCTTTCACATATAAAATTGTATTTATTAATATTTTGGAGTTAGCTTTTATTTTATAATTTCTGTTTTCATTTTAATAATAAAAACAAAACAAAACACTGTCCTCTATGGATACATTGTCACTTCTATAAAAGAGCAACATTTATTGTATTTTTTAGATAATTTCTGTACAATTCTGTTTTAAAATTATCAACACAGATTGTTCATATAGACTTGTATTAGAGAA
This sequence comes from Cyprinella lutrensis, assembly GCA_027497675.1. Classification (NCBI taxonomy): domain Eukaryota; kingdom Metazoa; phylum Chordata; class Actinopteri; order Cypriniformes; family Leuciscidae; genus Cyprinella; species Cyprinella lutrensis. The sequence goes on along the minus strand of JAOTRC010000009.1, from coordinate 13,976,617 downwards.
ATGCAAAAGCCTGCCTGATAACATGGTGGATAGCAACAGTTGTTAGGGGAGAATTGGCCACTGGCCTGTAATGTTTGTAATGGTTGGATTGTGAAAAGTGAACATTTGAAACCGAAATAGAGCCAGTGATGGATGCTTTCTTGACTTTTTAGCATACTAACATGTTGTACTACATTTAACATGTTCATAACCATGTTCGTCTCTTTTGCTTCTCTGTCTGTAGGTCTGAGAAACAGTAGAGTCTGCATGTTGACACGCATGAGGCTTTGTGTCAAACCCTAAACAATTTCCTGTTTGTAAATTTGCAGTCGTCCCTTCAAAGTGCCAGAGTCGAAGGGTAAAGCTTGGGGTCATTGTCAGCGGCAACAGAGGAAGCACCAGCAGCCACGACCTCGGCCTCAGAGAACGAAGAAATGGAGCCAATCAGAACGCGACCCCAATCGGCAGTTCACAGATGTCAAAATAGAGCTGGGTCCCATGCCCTTCGATCCCAAATATTAACAGAAACATTTTAGATCTTTGTAATGTTGCTCCTTTTGCAATTTGTTGTATCTTGGAGGAGATTTAATAATGCTTTGGACTTTTGCACATGTAAAATACTGTCCTAATGCTGGTTGAATAATTCTAGTGGGTTTCTCTTTCTGCACTACAGTGATGGCAGAGTCTCAAAGTTAGAGAAAACAAACTGCATTTTCTTTAGCAGTTTAGAATCAATTATAGGTATTTTTGAGGCAGATTTTTGTTCCCCAATTCCCTGAACCTGTGGAAAAAGTCATTTAGTAAATTATTGAAAATCGTTTTTAACGCGAACAAGTGGGTAAATTATTTTGATTCGGGCTAGAAACCAAAAAGCACTTTGTATTGTATCATTTTAAATGGTTCATAACAATGGTTTTCTAAACAAAAAAACTTGTGTTCCAGTTTGCTTAAGACAAAATAACCAATCAAAATAAATTATATTGAAATAAAAAAAGCTCAGATGTAAAATAATAAGTTAAGGATTACGCAGCATTATATGGGTAACTTTGAAGTGGTCTGGTTTGACTGGTTGTTGCGGGGCTGTTTTATTTGACCATTCTAATCAGTTCCCAGTTCCCCCTCTTTTTTTGTGTGGTTATTGGCTAAGTAACATTCCTTGTTTTGAAACAGCTGTAAGATGCACTAGCCATCTGCTCTAATGTAATTGAACACAAATGCACTTAACTGCTTAATGTTGCACTTAAACTGTAGAATAAAAGTATTTCTATGCTTCACTGGTAATTGATTTCCTGCTTTGACCTATTAAGCTACAAACAGATCTGGGCCCGTATTCATAAAGAATCTTAGTGCAAAGAGTAGCTCCTAGTGACAAAACTCTAAGAAAATTCTTAGAAATTTGGGAGTTTACTTTTAAAATTAAAGAAACAATCCTAGTAAAGAAAAAAGTCATTCAGAAAGCATCTTAACCCTTAAAAGAGGTCTTAAGGTCAAAATTGTTAGGAGTGTGGATGAGGGCTTTTAAGAGGACTAAGTGTTTCTTTAGCAGAGGAGAAAATGGCAGAAAAAAAGAAGAGGGAGAAGAAATGTGATGCAGACAATGGATGACAGTGAGTTAATAAGACGCTATATATGAGATAGATTGTGCAAGTCAAGTATATCTATAGCGCTTTTCACAAGATTGCATCAAAGCAGCTTCAAAGTATCAATCAAAACAATATCATTGTTCATTTTTTTTTTTTGTGGAAAAACATCCACGTTAGATAGAGCTGATCAATGGTATTACTGATTGGTTTATTAATTTGAATATCCCCAGGGATCATGTTTGTGACCGATCTTATTAGAGACATGCTAATATCTCAGGCACAGCGCATGAATGCCATAATGCCAGAAATGAAAGTAATCACTACATTAAGATATTTGGCAAATGGGAAAAACAATAAAGCAGCAGTGATTTGGATCTGTCACAACCTTCTGCAAGCAGTGATCACACAAACAATTACAGCACTTTCAGAACCGCTTATTGTGTCGCTGTCCATTTAGTTTCCACTGGACATTCCCACCTTGCAGGCTCAAAAAACTGCATTTATATGAATATAGCAGGTTTCCCTGGTGCGCATGCAAGGAAGGTAATGAACGATAACCGTTAATAATTTGAGCTATAAGCTCTCACATCCGCTTCTTGCTTCGTGCCGTTACACCCGACCCGAATTTTCCTTTAAGGATGGCCTTGTCCTCATCCACTAACTGGGCTAACAGTAAACACTGTTCTTCTGTCCACTTAGGCTTTCTTGTCTTTCTTGTTTTTTATTCCATGTTTTCTATATTAAAACCAACATTCAAACCACCACTTAAATAGACCGCAATCAGTGTGATTGGAAAGAGTGGAACATTTTGTTTATCATTCTAAGCCAATCAAATACTTTAGGAAATTAACAGAATGGTAAAAAAGGGACTTATAAAAACTTGTCATACATAGCAATAGGGTCAACCCCGCCTCCTCACTAAGATGAAAGTTTTTGTGTTTTTCTTACTCAGAGTTGCTCTTAGATCAGTCCAGAATCACTCTTAAGCTAAGACTCCTACATACAAGTTTTAAAGCTAAATTAAAAGAGTTTTCTGAGAGGATTCTTAGAATCTTTATGAATACAGGCCCTGGATTTTACACTGGAAAAATGTTTGTGATTCTGGTGTGAAATTAAAGAGAATGTAACAAAACAAAAGCAAGTCTTTATATAGGTTTGCATTCGGTTGTACATCTTCAGTTCAAACTGAAAATGAATCAATCTTCAATCAAGATCCTCTGGTATATATTACTATGTTTTTTCCCACTCGACCTTCGGGAAAGTGAGTGTGGAATATTTCAGCTTGTTTGGTAAATCTGTTTTCCTCCAGGAATGCTGCAATCTCCTAAAAGAGAAAGAAACTAAATTAGTCTCAAGAAAATATGTGATGTATTTAATCAAACCTCTAAAAAGAAGTATTAAACTTCATTGGCACTCCAAACAAAAATGATTCCTCAAATCAAGAGCAATTGAATTTACGACTTGCAGGGAAGTATCACCTCAGGTCTCTTCAGTAAGTGTAAACATCAAGTGATTTAATTTGCCTACATTTAATTGCTTTCGATCTTTTACCTTCTCCAGGCAGTCAAACAGCACTAAATGTGATGGTAACGTCGACCGAGATGGAAAGGATGTTCTGAGCCAGTGAAGAGGGTTGGAGAAGAACACGGCTGCTTCATCCACATACTCCTCATTTCCTGTAAGATCAGGTGGACACTCCAGGAAACGCAGTTTGAGGGGACAATGCAGGTGACTAGAAAACACAAGAGGAACCATAATGTCACATCATCTTATTGCTTTAACCCTATGAAGTGTACTGTATCGTATTTGAAATGTAATTTTTAATAATCAACATCATCAAAACTTTGCTGAAAAACCTGTTTTGTACAAAATCTACTACAAGCCTTCTGTCATGTCATTTTTTTAGCAAGTAAAAGGCCTTTTAGTACAATTGTAAAACCATAATTTAGTATAATTGCAACCCAAACAAACAACAACGGTTGTTTGTTTGGGTTTATTTATTTATTTATTTTTTGCTGTGTAATCTTTACTTCTTATAAATTCTTATAAACTAAAGATAACAACTTTTTATCTTTAGGAAGGAAAAAGGAAAAATCATGTTGAAAAGTGAATATCAAATATGATACATGAGGGCTTTGAGGAATGTTTATTTCTTCACCCCTTAAACAACATTGTATTGCTTTGCATTATGTTTTAAAACTACAGAGATTTTATCATAAAGCTAAGCATTTAAACATCATCTCGTATTATCCGCAGATATTGAGCGACATTTATGTCTATATTTAAATGCATTTTATGCAAGTTGTCACAAAGTTGTTGATATAAAGATCTCACTGATTTACATGACAAGCTATCAAAATTTCACCTCACTTTTTGGTCATATAAATATCAGCAACTGCACCCAAATTGCAAATGTTTGCTCAGTTTGGACCCGAATAAAAATTGGTGCTTTTCCCCCTCCATATACTACATATGATTCATAAAAGCTTGAAACATTTTGTTTTCTAAAATGTTTGTATTCTGAATATGCAGATGCTCACCTGTACAGAGGTGTGGAGTGACATGGCATGAGGAACAGCACCTCAGTTGAGTTCTGCGAGTCACTGATGTCACACAGTCGTTGCAGGTCACGCATGACATCCAGAGTTCCACGCTGGTGAATTAAACCAGTATATAAGGCAGGGAACAGATTGAGCACCAGCAGTGCACTAGCAGCAGTTTTCCTCCACGCTTGCAGCTTCGCTAAAGATATGCCTGTTGGTAAGAGAGCATGAAGACCTTCAGAGCAGTTTCAAATCTTCATAAACTGCTAAATACTCAAGAGATACTCACCGCAAAATATCATGCAGAATGGCAACACTGGATAAATAAACCGGAACTCCTTGTGTGAAAGCAAACTGCAAAAAGCATATCTCATGAGCTAAATACAGAAATAAATTCATTCTCTGAAGCAAAACGTAAATGGTTGTCCATGCAGAAGTTGCTTACACAATGGTATGGCATCTTGGCCTGACTCTATATTATATGCTGTTTGTAGATAAGCATTACAGATTTACTCAGTGCACCTGTAAATGGCTGTAGTCCATAAGATGGTTATTAGCAGGATTCTGTGCTTTTTGGTGGCCAGTGAACATCCGTGCAAGAAGAACGGTAAGTGAGGTCCGATGACGACCAGCAGACCCTGAGTGAAGTACCAGTGCCATGGATGAGCTCCATAAAACTCCGCCACATTGTGCAGCACATTAAACTTCAGGAAGTTACACTGGACAAAGATCCACTTCAGAAAAACAAACACATGTTGGTCATTCTGATGATACATGCAATTCATACTTCAATCTATGCCTGAAAGCTTCATGGTTTCAGTTTCGGTAATTTATTGAAACACTGTCAAGAATATGTCCGGGTCATATGTCATCCAAAAATGAGCAAATTATTATTTTTCATGAAGATTGATAATTGAGCACATTTTCTGTCCCTAATTCTTCTTATATGTCCAAATGTTTAACTTTTGATTTTGTTAGTGATTCTCATAATTCCTTTATGTGCATTATGTTCAGTGAGTGCAAGAAATATATGTATATACTCTAGATACTTTAGAATTGAAAAAATATATATTATAAAATATTTTATTTTTATATTTACACTAATATCATACTTTTATTTTTATGCAAGATGCAGTACCTTATTTATGTCATAGTTATTCTTAACTAAAACTATCTTGAAAACATTTTTTGTTAATTGAAAAATTGCGCTGAAAAAAAATCAAATTCAAAAAACTTCAGTTGAAGTACTAAAACTGAAATGAAAAGAACTGATAGGAGTAGTTCACTTTTAAAAAACCTTTGTTGATAATTTACTCACCCCCATCTCATCCAAGATATCCATGTCTTTCTTTCTTCAGTCGAAAAGAAATTAAGTTTTTTGATGGAAACATTCCAGGATTTTTTAAAATGAACTACTCCTTTAAATATCTTCAAAGCATAACACAAATGAAAGAATCATTTGTACAATATTGGAGCGGTGCAGACGCAAGTCAGCAACAAATACCTCCTTTGTGTTTATGTTAAATAACACAATTTAAAATTTAAATTAACAGTTTGAAATGTTAAAAATAAATATATATTTTTTAATGTATTCAAAACATTAAAGCCCTGGAGTGTTGCGCAATATCCTTTTGCCCATGTGCATAGCAGGTCTAAAATAATTCTTAAATCTAGTGCGACCACCCAAGTCACATCCATAGAAAATAGAGTTTGATTCCATGTAATTGTAAATGGTGTATAAATTTGGGGCTGATTATTTAGGAGAAATACAAATTGTAGCAATGTCAGTATTATGTCAAATATTGGCCTCTGCTTTTCTAAGAATTCCCTCCAAAAGAAAAACACTCCAGCAAATAATACAATCCATTTCTCCAGTTTAACCGATTTTCTTCTTCACACCATTGAATTCTGTCTATGTGAGTCACTGCCAAACAGCTTGTGACAAACGAGTACTTAAGAATACTCCTGAAATTGCCGCTGGTCTGTCAGTCACTGAGTCCACTCAACATCTATTAAACCTGAGTGTTTCTCTGCAGGTCACCTCATGACTCAGATCGCACTACAGGATCACTCGCCGGGGGGGTACATTTCTTGGAATTAATTCACGTAGTGAATATCTTTTCCATTGAAATCTCTGAACACCGCAGAAATGGATTAGCACATAGATAATGTCAAGATCCGCCGCGTTGCTAAAAAGACCTTCACAGCTGGTTTCTGCATAATCTAACATATGACATCGGGATATAGAAATCAGACGTGCGTGAAATAATCCAGTTTGGCAGTCGGGAGATAATTTACTGAGAATTTATGGCACCCGCTGATTAATCAATTAGTATTGTTTTAGCACCCAAGTTAAGGAGTTATGCTAATATATGACCAAGATACTAGTGGTAAACACAATTTGCACAACATAGAATACAGCAGACGGTAACACTTTATTTCGATGATCCACTTTAGACATAAGTAACTTTGCAACTAGAGGTCAACTAACTCTCATAACTGTACGTTCACACTGAGCGACAAAGAAGCTCTGGCCGCCCTGTCAAGGCAACGCATTCTCATCCCAAGCCGTCATATACAGGCTCTTTTGCCAATGCGTATACATCCAACGCACATGGCACCCTTTAGCGTCAATATAACACGCTTCGGTTATAGGTCTGGGGTAGGGTTAGACCACTAGGAGGCGCCTTCTGGCCCATATCTGCGTCTCATTTGACGCTAAAGGGTGTCATGTTAGATGTCTACGCATTGGCAAAAACGTCAGTACGACGCCTTGGGATGAGAACGGGCTGGTCAAGGACGCTTGTCAAAAAGTACGGGGAAGCTTGTTGACGCTTGTTGAAAAAAAACAGTACACTGAAGAAACCTTTTATATTGACAGCATTTTTATAACCGTTTTGGTCACATTTACCAAATTAAGTTAGCTATTATTATTTGCAGTCAAATCGGCGTCACCGTGAGTAAATGAATTACATTCCCGCTTTAAAACGAGCGTTCGTAAATATTTCAAATAAATGTTGCGCTCATGTGGTCCCTATAAGCAAACAGTGTGATGTCATAAATGATAGGAAACCTGTAGGAAACCCAGCAACGGCGATTATTATCTTCTCTTCCATTTTCTCGGAACAAATGTTTTGGTAGGAACTAAAGTTTACATTGTATGTTTCTCCGGAATCAGCCAGCACGAAGGACGCCTATATTTTCCGATTGGTTGCTGGCGTTTTGCCGCTGCTTGCCAAGAGGTTAATCCATGGAAGTTGAAGCCTCGCGAGAGTCGCAATAATAGCAAAACTTCACCAGCTGTTAGCATCCCATTGACTCCCATTCATTTTGGCGTCATTTTGACAGCGAATAACTTTACATCGGAGGCATCCAAAGACTTAATTTGTTCTTTATTTGTTTCTAAAGAAACACGACGATGTATAAAACGCTCCATTACTTTGTATCTTACGTTACAGCCCCGTAGAAGGCATTTTTGTAAACAAAGGCTAAAGATTGCATCATAACCACGGGACTTTCTGTCGCACTATAGAGACATTACCATATAGACAGGAGGAGAAGCTTGCAGGCAATCTTTTACTGTTTATGAGGCAATCGGGGGGACATGGAGTCATGAAGTCAAGGCAGAAGCCCATAAATAGAGAGTCCATAAAACAACGCATTATCATCCTAGGGCGTCATCTAACTGACACTTTTGACCATTCGTCTAAATCCGACGCACATGGCAACCTTTAGCGTCAGTTATATGACGCGGGTAGGTTTAGGTCTGAGGTAGGGTTATGGTTAGACCACTAGGAGGCGCGTGTCATAAAGGGTGCCATGTGCGTCGGATGTTGACGCATGGTCAAAAGCGTCAGTTAGATGACGCCTTGGGATGAAAACGGGCTGCATAAAAGCAACGGGACAAATATTTCAACGTTTTTGAGGAATTAGGTGATTCAGATTTGTCTTGGCACAGCTACTAGAAGATTTTCAACTGTCAGACTGTCGTCACGCTCAGTTTGAGCCTGCGCAGTCACCCAGACATCAGTGCAATAATCGGGCTTCAGTCTTCTCCGTTGAAATCAATGGGGTCGCTGTGTCCATTTCTTTTACTGTCTATGCTGCTTGCCGCTGAACCGTGTCACAGCTCATTACCATAAAGTTGAGATTCTTTCAACACTCTGATTGACGCTCAAAAAGCTCAAAACGCCCAAAACGCGATACCGATTGATTTGACGCTCCTTGCAGCTGAGAAAAGCAGGCAGCGGTGTGAACGTACAGTGAGAGTATTAGTAAGCTGTTAAGTTGGTTAGATGTTAGGGGTAAGGTTAGTAGAGTAAGTTGACATGTAGTTGAAAAGTTTGCCTCAACTGTTTAATGAGTTCAGCTTTCAGCATATTGAAATGTATTAGACCGCATGTTACTTTGAGACTACATAGGGGGTGGTCTGATCACTGATTGCTGTTTCCACCTCTCATTGTGCCTTGCTGTTTGTTAACAGACACTAGGACTATTTTTTATGTTTCAAATCATACATTTGTTTTAATGGAGGATTGGGGTTTGCTTCAGATGAATGCATAGAAAGAACCAACACATTCCCAAGACGTCATCAAACTGACGTAAAAGGGTGCCCTAAAACGTCGGATGTTGACGTACTGTATGGTCAAAATCGTCAGTTAGCTGACGTCTTGGGATGAAAAAACACCTGTCCTAGATGTTTTTATCCTTTTCCATCAGCACAAGGTCATTTTAGATAGAGACATGATGAACAAGTACATAACAGATGCAGTCTTGAACAGTCATCTGTACATTATACATAACAAAAAGGGCTGAATATTAGCAGAACAACTTTAATGCTGTGATCATGAAGGTTAGATGTTGAGTGAATGCATTCTGACCCTCACTGAAAACACATTGAAATGTACAGGCAGATGTTATACAATGATTTTGCCCTTTATTTAATGTCTAAAAAACTCCCACTGCAGTTGATATTGATGTTAGTTTGTGTATTTGTATCTGTAATTGGTTCATTTAAAGCACACAGATGCGATTAAAAGTAATACCTCAAATAGTTTTGACAAGTAGAAACCCACTGTTTTATTAATTTATTTTATCTGGGAATAGCTATTCCAATGAATGCTAATCTTTTATGATAATATGATATTGTCATATTCTTCACATAACGCCAGAATAGTTACAAAATAACTTTATATTTGTAAGTAGTAGCATAGCAGTTGCTGATCAGACCAAGTTGTCCAGATCAGTGGTTTTTATTGTGAATCACATAGATGAAGCATTGAGGGTTAAACCACCAAACTAATACCTGCACAAGCTCAAATTATACTGATAAACCTGAGTGTCATTTATTGAAGGGTTATTTTGTGATCCAGGTTTATTTAAAAATGTATCAATATAGTAGGCTATTCAGTCCATCATAATACTGTTCAATGTTCTCTGTATTGGCGATGCACAGCGCATCTAGGAAACAGAGACGACCTTGTCACATCCTATTGCCCGTGGATCACGTTAAATACACTAAGGTGAATTTTTCAAACAACATATTCTGTGTAACATTTCTACGTGGAAGTTGAAAGTTTAAGCACTGTTGTACCATTCGCATCACAAAACTTATTTACAATAAATGTCTCTTCTCTATACGTTCTGTGTATTTTTGAGTTAAGGAATTGAAAGTGCTAGTTAACATGTAGACACATCCAATGATATTAGACAAACACAGAATATTTTGTCATCTGGGAAGATGTGTATTATCCTACAATGAAGATGAGGCATAGCATTCTGATTTGGACTATTAAGCACAGAATGTGTCATTTGAATTTAAGGATGAATTGTATCTGGCCAAAGGGTAAATTTACTGGCCAAACTGGCCAAATTTAGCTTGTTAGCATGGTTCTGTTAGCCTCCTTATTGAAAAGCTGGACATTCTGACAATATCTTTTTTTGAAAAGCTTTTTTTTCTTAAATTGTGAAATGGACCCTGTGTGCTGCCGTGGATGTCACAGAGACCAGAACAGTCACTATGGCACTGACCTGATCTAGATGAATGAAAGCGCTAACAAATAGCTTTCTCCAGGTAATAGAGACCCAGCTGATTCTGGCCAAGATAAACCCTATTAGATCCAAAAAGGAAAATCATGTCATCATTTACACTCCCTCTTGTCGTTTCAACATGAATTACTTATTTTCTACTGTGAAACTTAAAAAAAAAACTGAGTTTAATTGGACTCTCCTTCCCAAGGACTAACGTTTTCCAGCTTTCATGCAAAATTCATCAAAAATCATACAAAGTCATTTGGTTGGGCGAGGAAACCATGTCAGAATTTTCAATCCAAGGTGACCTAGTCTTTTAAATAGGGACATTTAATGTATTACTTTAAATTTTCTTGATATAGGATATTGTGCATCTACAGATGCGTATTGCATTCACTTAAGGGGAAAAAAAATCTACTCTGTTTTTTTTATGAATTAACGAGTTAATTATCTCAGAATTATGATATACATTTTTCTTGAAAAAAAAATTCACCTTGTTTTTAGGAATTAATGAGTTACTTATAATTTTGAGATATTTAAGTCATTAATTTAACTCGTTAATTCAGAAAAAACATAATATATTTTATATAAGTGAATGCAATACGCTTCCGCATGCATCTGATAAGGATCAGTCGTGGCACTAAGGATGAGTTGGGATGGATCCAGGCGGAGGTCCATCATAGAGGGTCCCTCGGGATAAACAGATGTTCTTATGATGTACCAAATACATCAGGATTTACGGGACGTGTTCTGGGTTTCTGAATGATCTACTCTATGCAGCCTAATTTTGAATTAAGGAAGTCTATAGTGTGTTATGTGTATGTTAGGCCAAAGAGATGTGTTTTTAGTCTAGATTTGAACTGACAGAGTGTGTCGAGGCGGTGTGAGTTTATCAGCATCAACAAAACTAGCACTGATCTGAATAATGTTGAAGGCTTTGCTCTAGCCGTGATCACCGTAAGTGGACAAAAGCACACTTTCAATAATGACTTCTTCCAAATGATATTTAATCAGCTCATCTTCAATAATAACCATTAACATGAATGTCAGCTGCTTCACTGTAGGAGTACGAGTCCTTTTTTCACAGAAACAAAAGCCTTTAATTATTGTCTAATGTGCTCCTGGACCTTTTATGAAGAAAGACCTCACTGACCTTTAATATGAAACGATCCATCTCCTTTAACTCATTTAAAGAAGTAATTTCCTGAGTATGAAGATGCCTCCTTCCATACTATATAGTAAGTGAAAAACAGTATGTGAGCCAAGTATTATGTCCAAATTCATATTCATTAACACAGTATTGGTGAAAAGTACACCCGCTGACTGGAATTTGCATTCGATGGACACTTTACTATCCCATGAGGCCATGGCAGAGGATCTGTGAACGGAAGTAAAGCGAAGCAACTGAACCTGGTAGGTCGCATGATAATAACAACATGACGGATGTAGCACGTTCAAATTTGTATTCGCACATTCGTACTATATACTGTAGAGCAGAGTTGTTTAATAGTCAGGATTAAGTTTCAAACCAAATGTAGTTCACAGCATTTGATTTCGATGGAGTTTGGCATGGTTAGCATAGCCTCATTAGCTTCTACCAACCTAAACTCATGAGAAAATTTAAAGGGGTCATGAATTGGCTTTTTAAATATTATTATATTGTTGTCTGAGGTCGACTTATGACGTTTGCTTGGTTTCTGCATTCAAAAACATTAAAATGAATAAGTAGCTAATAGGCTATTTTGTACCCAAGTTTTGAGCCTAGCTGAAAAACGCTCAGTTTTTATGGGCGTTTAGACTAAAGACTTGGAAGTAAACACCCACTGCTGTGAGTGGAAAACAGTTTTGCATATTATAATGAGTTTCGACTCACCCGTCGATGCACTTGGGGGAAAT
>JAOTRC010000009.1:13910611-13934958 GCA_027497675.1 Cyprinella lutrensis | reverse complement strand
CATGTGACACAGCATAATCAGACTGAGTTTTTGAAAGCACTTCTCAGTGGTTTATAACCATTTCAGATCTTGTTGTTCTTGTAGTCTGTCAAGATGTATACATGAAATAACCATGGGTCCATCTGTCCCCAGTTATCCCTCATAAGATCGGCCGCATCATAGACGGCAGTCCCACAGACCGCTGCGGTCGGCTAAAAGTGGGCGACCGCATCTCTGCTGTGAATGGCCAGTCCATTGTTGAGCTGTCACACAATGACATTGTGCAGCTCATCAAAGAAGCTGGAAACACTGTTGCCCTCACCGTCGTGCCTGAGGAGGGTAAGCTTTGCGAATATATACTTTCTCTTCATTATTTTTGTAAACAGTGAGCTAGAAGAAGGAAACTAGATTGCAGATTTGTATTTTTCTGTAACATAAAGTTTGAAATTGAAACTTGGGATGGAGTTGTGTGTGTATATGTGTTTTTCTGCCACACTGATAATCCTGTTTATTTTTCAGAACACAGCGGACCTCCGTCGGGCACTAGTTCAGCCAAGCAGAGCCCAGCGTCTCAGCACAGAGCCGTGGGACAGCAGCCTGCCAACCGAGATGACAGGTAAAAGCTCCATCCCGACGGACAGCTTATGTTCACTCATAACACAATCATCACAGTCAACACACAAACCTTTTAGTCTTCAGTTTGATTTTAAAAGTTTTTTTTTTATCTATTATTACATGATGAGATCTTTGATCATGTAAGCAACGTGATTTTGTTCACACTTACTATATACATTGTCTTTAACTACTAGGTACTTAACTATCTTAAAGGGTTAGTTCACCCAAAAATGAAAATTAAGTCATTAATTACTCACCCCCATGCTGTACCAACCCTGTAAGACCTTTGCTCATCTTGAAACACAAATGAAGATATTTTTGATTAAATTTGAGAGTTGGATCACTCCTACATAGGCTGCCTAAGGGATCGAAACTTGACGGGCCAGAAAGTCATTGAAGGAATTTGAACCAAGAAAATTAATTTCTCAAAACTGATTGACGAATACCATCCTACTTGACATACAGTACACATACATTGTATGACAGTATACTAACACTGATGAATAAATAGTTTTTGTTAATACAATAAAGTTGGTACAAGCCACCACAGTCATCAAAAATATAGAAAATCACACAAAATGAAAATAAAGTGGTGTTTTTGGTTAAGGTTATTGAAACAACAGTTACCATGGTAAACACACAATACTAACATGACCCGTTAATAAAATAAATGGACACTGGTCATAAAAGAATATCCTGTTTACAAATCATTCCCAGCTAAAACACATATAATACCATGTTATTTATTGGTACTTTTTGGTAATTAATGACTCACTAACTTAGCTACGAAATTTGCATGCACGTAATTTAATTTGCTGTATAGTAAAGTAAAACACAACACACGCCCCCACGTTTGTGCATGTGCACAGTATGACAGGACAGAAAAGTTCGTTTTCATGACTTTAGAGATTTTTTTTAAATTTTGTTCAAACAAGTGACGAAAATAACGTGTAGAATATTGACACTGACATATAGCCTGACATCCTGTACAAAAGCGTGTTCATTATACATCAAACTGATATCATTTATGGATCATGACATCCTACCCCCACCCCATTTGCAACCTTCCATTTTCAAGGACCTCTTTCCATTTCTCTTCTGTCAAGAACGCTCACCCCCTCTCTTTTCATTTCAAGCCCAAGCACATGGTCTAGGACAGATATTCTTTTCAGCAAAAAATTGAGTAGTCTTGTTGTGAACTCGCTTCACAGTCAAGGCTCAGAAAATATGAGCAGCGACTGTTGAAGCTCTTACCCACACTTAAGACCAACAAAAGAATATAATGAGCTCCGCACACCATTGACGTCTGGAACAGAGACTCTCAGCCTCTTTGTAGGAATTACAATTTCGTTGCACATTCTCATGAATGGAGATGCTTTTTTGCTCACCAGTTCATGTAATGGCCTAAAGCAGCCTTTAATTGTGTGTCATATAGAAATGGCATCGAGATGGAGGAGAGGAAAGACACCATGGCCCGAGCGGAGTACAAATCCCTGCCTCAGGGTGAGATGGGTACTGTCATCACCTCAGGACCAAAGCAGGTGAGATTTAAATGAGACGGCTGCAGTGCTCGGAGTAATAGTTCCTGTAAGGCTTGCTGTAATAGAGTTTAATGATTATTATGCAACTGATGTAAGTACTTAATTTTTATGCCCATGTTTTATGAAGATTAAATTACATTTGAAACTTTGAGATGGAAGCATTTGTCACCTCAAGCTTTCTCACTATATGCTACAGGAACTTTATGAGAGATGAAATGGAGGAAATGTTTGCAAAATAAGTCATATGTAATGATAAAGACTGAGCTGAGATATGCAAATCAAGTGTCATTTCTCATTAGCGCTGACAGGTGTAGAGTGCATTTTCACTTTTTGATGAAAGCAAGAAATGTGTGATATTATATTTGCATAGTTTAGTTAGTACATTGCAGTTATAATGTGAACTGTCTTATAGTTAAATTTCGATTGCTTATTTAAATATGCCAAAACATTTTTTTTTCAGGGCTGTTATCCCGTGGAGTTAGAGAGAGGACAGAGAGGTTTTGGCTTTAGTCTGCGAGGAGGGAAGGAATATAACATGGGCCTCTTCATCCTCAGACTAGCTGAGGACGGTCCCGCACTGAAAGATGGCAGGATACATGTGAGTACTAACAACCATGTCAGATTCTTTTGCTTGCATTTATTTATGCATATAAATAAATATTTATTTATTTTATACCACAATTGTAATATTGTCAAATATTATTTCAATTTAAAATAATCTAGTTTTCAATTTGAATCCAAATTTAAAATTAACTTATTCTTTTTATTTAGTTAAATTATTCCTAAAGTATTCCTGTAATATCAAAGCTGAATTGTCAGCATCATTACTCCAGTTTCAGTGTCACATGATCTTTTGAAAAATTATTTTAATATGCTGATTTGGTGCTCAAGAAATGTTGAAAACAGTTAAGGCCCTTGCACACTGAGTCCGAAATTCGTGTCTGAAATTTTCACACGTTAAAAAGGAAATACGACCTCACGTTATGTCAATCACGCTTATATGTTGCCTCAGAAACTTTCGTCCATCATAAAAAAAACGAATCGGGTTCGATTTTCTGCGTTTTTCGCATCCGTACCAAGAATGGAGTTTGAATGGAGTTGAGTTTGAATGGAGTTTGTATGGAGTTTGAATAGACTCAGTGTGCAATGGCTTTTAGTTGTGAAAACCATGATGTATTTTTTTAGGATTCTGTGATGAATAAAAAGTTCCAATCAACAGCATTTATTTATGAATAGAAATGTTTTAATACAACATTATAATAAATGTAATAAAAATAAAATTGACATAATAAAAAGAAACAAATACTGACACTTTTAAACGGTAGTGTGCATTTTATATAAAACAAAATATAAAAATATTTCAAACGTTTATTATTATTATTTCAACAATACAATTACATTAACATAAGAATAAAATAAAAATATTATTGATAATGTTTTCTAACATAAAACAATATTATATTATATTAAATGATGTTCTATTTTATTATATTCTTACATCTAAGAAAATCAGTGGTTGTTTGTTGTTGAAATGACAGAATACTTTGTTTGTGTGACCTCACAGGTGGGAGATCAGATCGTGGAGATCAACGGTGAACCCACGCAGGGCATTACACACACGCGGGCCATTGAGCTCATTCAGGCCGGGGGCAATAAAGTGCTACTGCTTTTGAGGCCCGGACTGGGTCTGGTGCCTGATCATAGTGAGTCTATTTAATACCTGACCTTTCACAGATGATCACTCGAACAATACAGGTCTCACTGCCGAAGAAAAGAAAAAAACACAGGCGTACTGTAGCTGAGAGTTGTTCTCCGTGCCAAACCGCCTCTTTAAGTTTGTTCAGAAGTGCAGAAGCGCTAATTTGAATTCCATCCGCTTCATGAACCGAGAAAAATCAGTTCTCTGAAGCCTGCCTTCCCCTCTGAGAAACCAATCATTTCTGAAGATGGGTTTGTTTTCTGCTGCTGTTTCAAAAGCCATTGAAAATGTATTGTGACGGTTACCTTTTCACAACACAGTGTTTTCTAAAGCTACTTCCTTCTACATCAGTGCTCTTTTTCAAAACATAATCACGAAAATGGACTCGTATAGAGTATCACAAAAGTGGATTTACTGAAATATTACAATCATCATCACCACACTTACCTTTATATTGTCTAAACATTGCATGCATATTGATCAACAACAGAATTAAGTACTCAATCATTAGTGAATGAGACCCATTGAGTGATTTGGGGGTCATATGCATGTTATGTCAGATCTTCACACATTGCATCTCTCAAATGCGGTCACTCTTGCTTCCTGTCTCTATTTTTGCTCATTTCTTTCTGGGCACTGTTCTATGCACCCCTCTCTATCTCTCTCTCTGTTCCTTGTTTAGGTCTGAACTCTTCCTCGTGCTTCCACATGAAACCAGAGCTTCACTAAAGGCTTCTCTGCTTTTCTTGGTCTGTCCCTTATAACTTTGGTAAACTTTGCATTCCTCCTTTATGCCTATTCTGTGTATGTGCAGTTCTACCTTTCTTTTCCTTTCCTTTGCCTTGATATGAACATTTTGCTTTTGAAAGTCACTAAATGAAAAAAGGGAATGTCAGTGATGACAATTGTACTGAGATATTAGTTTTCAAGATCATTTATTGCTATATAAACGTAGTGATAACTGGCTATTTTTGTCATTATTCTAAACTATATTATTTGGAACTGAAAAAATCAAGGCATAAATCATAATCAGTGTTATTTTAGTTTATACGATACTATTTATTCATGTTTTTATTTTTATATTTTGAGTTTAGTTTGTTTTTAGTCATTTTATAGTTTTATTTTTAAATGTAATTTTATAAATCTTTAAACTATATTTATTTCAGTTAGTCTTTTGAGTTCAAGTTTTTCATCTAATATTTTTATTATATTATTTCAGCTTTATTTCAATTAATGAACACATTTTTTAATAGTTTTAGTGAGCGATAATAACGTTGATCATGATTAGTTATTCTAATCTGTGACAGCTCTTCTATCTGTAAGGTGTCACGTCCCAATTTAAGCAAAACAGAAGTCTTTCCAAGAACCCCCTAATGTATGCAAGCCCATAGCTAGGAGCTCTGGAATGATGCATTTTAGCGACTTAATGTACGACCGAATATATTTCTTACCAGACAGTTAAATGGCAAAGGAATTGAAACCCATGTCAGGAGCCACCAGCTTGGTTTAATCTTTGGCTCTTGTTGCCTCACATCTGGCGGCGTGACATTTTATCTTGAGAGAAAATTGCAAGGTCTTCCATTCTGGGTCTGACTCGTTCTCATAGCTGGTTTCAACTGCTTGATATGTGTCACTGTATCTGGAGGCCAAAAGCCACTGAAGACTGGAAATGTTGACACTTTAATTGAGAATGTCTCTGCTGGAATGCATTTCAGAAGACAGGTTAATTACGTTCAGTCTATCAGTTGTATTCTGCAGATTTACAAAATCCAATTTGCAAAGTTTAAACGTGCACTCCGTCATTTTTTCCTCATTAAAAAATGTTTACAAATAGAAATGTGGAAAAAATATATTTAAAATCTTGTACATTCGTTCCAGTCATGCTGGATCTGTTACAGCCTAATAAGTTGTTTTATATTTGAGGACCGCCATATTGAGATCACATGACCAGCTAAATATTACTCACTTTATCTGTGTATTATATCCCTGTTATTAATCAGAATCTGCAAACTTTTTTTGCATAATGCTGCACCCATACCACTAGGTTTCAACACAACAAATAGAAAATACACTTTTTTAACACAGATATATATATATATATATATATTTTTTTTTACAAAATATAAGAAACTGTATATGAGGTTGATTTAGCAGGAATTGCAGATAAAATAAAAATTCAAGTTTGTATTTAAAAATGTGTTCATGAACAAAGTTCCTATGCTTTTATGACGCTGCATTTATTTGATCAAAAATACAGTAAAAACAGTGTGAAATAATATTACAATATAAATTGTTTTCTTTTTAAATACATTTTAAAATTAATTTATTCGTGCGATGACAAAGCTGAATTTTTAGCACCATTACTTCAGTCTTCAGTGTCACATGATCCTTCCGAAATGAGTCTAATTTTCTGATTTGGTATTAAAACATTTCTTATAATGTTGAAACATTTTATGGGGTTCTTAGATGAATAGAAAGTTTAAAAGAACAATATTTATTTTAGCATTATTAATGCCTTCCTGTCACTTTTGATCAACGTAATGCATCCAGCGTCCTTGCTAAATCAAAGTAGTAATTTCTTTCAAAAAATATCTTTCTCTGGAAGTGTAATATAGAGGACTGTAAGGTGAGAGGAAAGGGGGAGTTTTTTTTTCTGTTACACCACAGACTAAGCGCACCTTTAAAATAGATAGTAATTTTCATCTTTTGTATTTGTTTCAGACATTAAGGATATGATGACAGGTCCATCTGCAAACTCTCCAAGATATTCTGCATCCAGTGAGCCATCGACACCAGCATCTCCATCCTTCAGCTCTCGCTCCCCTGAGGTCAATCCCTCTCCACCCGAGGACCTGCTCCTCCTCGACCCGATGGCCACTTCTCACGGGCAACTTTACCAACATTACAGAGACGCCAAACAGCAAACTAGAAAGAGTGACTCAAGCATGCCTCATGACAACAATGACAATTCTACAATTTCTCGAAGACAGGATGGAAAAGAGCGCTCACGCAGCCCAAAAAAGACTCTACACATGGACAACAGGAACGAACCTAGTGAACGGGAACCTCGATCCACTAGCCCCAGGAAGACCAAGAAGGAGAGCGTTGGGATCAGACAGGAAGTGCCTCAAAAGGCCACTGATGGATTGAAGCCTACCTCTGGAAGGAGACACAAAGACGCAGACACTATGCACAAGCAGGACAGGGAAACAGGAGAGATCAGACCTGGTGTCTCAAGAGGTGGCGGTGACAAACACCAGAGGGACAAGACAGCAGAACCTCAGCGGGCTCCCGGGCAGGCTCAGAAAGAGCCCGAGAGCGGAACCCTCAACCGAAAGGACCACAGAGGACGAGACAGGCCTCGAGGGGAAGAGGAAGACAGGGGTGCCCCTCTAGAGACTCCGCACGATGGGAACCTTACCACCAAGAAAGCCCCTATAACCCCTGGCCCCTGGAAGGTCCCCAGCTCCACAAGGATACAGCCTCCAGTGCATGGAGTTTAATGCGTTTCGGAGCAGTTATAGATGTGAATCACTGTGTATTTTTTTTATGACTATCACCATCTTCACTGATAACGTGCAGCGTTCGCTTGTGTTCGCCAGTAATAAGAGCGTCAATTTTTGTGTGCCAAGCTAGACTCGTCCATGTCTCCTTGCTCCTGTGATAACATGAAGGATGCTTTTCTGTGAAGGTTTAAAAAAAGTGTCTATTGTTATGTATTAATTCTCCATCTTTGATTTGCCGCATGTCCTTACAACGACTTCCAATGATGCAACTGTCCTCAAGATCCAAGTGACTGTGCGGGCTTTGCATTAATCAGCTTTGCTGTGAGTTTTTGACATATCCATCTTTAAAAGACCAGAAACTTGTGGTGAAGTATATTGTTTACTACCTGTGTGATCATGAAGATGCATATGTAATTTATTGAAATTAATATGATGATATTCAGTACACATATACATGTATAGAGGTATAGGTATTTGTATTCATTCTGAGCCAGGTCACTTATTAGTGTTCCAGCTTGCCTCCTAACAAACATATTTTTTCACAGTGCTATAGCTTTTACAAAATTTATCGCGGTTGAGCATTTGCAAGGCGTGTACATTTAGAAGCAAATGTTTGAAGGTGAAGCAGAACGGAAATTCAGATATATTTTTGCATACTATCCAATCTAACATATATTTTTTCTTATACTTTTTGCACATTTCACTCGATCAAATGATTTGTATTGCATTGTTATCCCAATATTGGGAGTTCATATTCATTTAAAGTGTCTTTGCGCATCTGTATCTTTCAGATCGTCCTTTTTAATGTCAAGACGCTGTCTTCTATCCAAGGGAAATGTAGCGCAGAATTATGTATCAAACATGGTGGATGTTATTCAAGTTCTTAAAGCCTCAAACAATTGGCACAAAGATTCAGACTCAAGATATAACATTAATGCTGTCCGATAAATTTTTTTCGTAACAGTATTTTTGAAATACTTCATTTGCGATTGTTCGATATGGGCAGAGCAGACAACAGTCAAACATTTATGCTAGTGACTGAGTGCTTCTATGTTTTGTCATGATGAAAAATGTGAATACTTTCTAGATATGGTTTATGAGTGCTTCTTGATCATTAATCTCAACCCGTTTGTAGCTTGTTTCTCTAGTGCATCTCATGTCATGAGGTTGTATGATACTGTGGCCTTGCATTGATTTACCTTACACACAAAAAAGGCTTGTGGTCTCTACATTGTGGTAGTTGTAAATGTTTATAAAAATACAATGTACAGCACCTGTATAAAACTCGCCTTCGTGAGGGGAAAACAAGGGGAAAAAATCTATAAATCGCTCCATTATTTTTTTAAGTAATTGAGAGTATGAGCATATAAATAGAGAGAGTGGTTGAAGAAAATAATCTGGTCATGACCTTCTGTTCATGCACTGATGAATAAAGATTTAATGAAAACGTTTATTTTGTATGCCTCTTGTGATCCATTAAGTGTCTGATTTCCTACATAATGAAATATAAAAGTGGACTTTAAGTACGCGTTTGATTCCGTTGCATTTACAGGTTCATGAACAGGTTCTTTTGAACACTTCATAACAAAGAACCAATTCTAGAAAGATTCAGCGATTCCTTTGTCTTGTCACGTGGTCCCATTCATTCCAGCAAATGAGGATGTTACATTTCAAGGTTTTTTTCGTTTTCATTTTTATTGCAATTGTATTCAGTCTGTTGCAGCCATGATTAAACTTAGGCCTACTTTTTTTCATTTAGAACCTAATTTTGCTTTTACCTTCAAATATTAAAATTTAAAGCTGTATACCAGTATAACAAACAAGTCTGCGTTGATAAAACAAGACCTACAATCAAACCAAACATTTCCATTATTTTTTTTAAAGCTTATTTAAGATTTCTTCACTACACTCGTCAAATTCTCCATGGCATTTATTTAAAAACCCTCTTGCCATCGCTTTTCGTTTTAACCATAGACACTTTAACGAGTCAGTGAGTTGTTGAATCAAAAGCATCATGAATCGATTCGTTCAGGTTCTTTACAGAGGTTGGGTTTAACGGATTCCGTGAAAAGATCCGACTCACAAGAACGATTCGTCCATCGACATTTGGATGACACTCGGACAGGTAAATGCGACGCACTCTTGATTTGAACATAGATCAACCAGAAATAGCGCAAAACACAGGCAAGAAAGCGTCCTGCGTAGACGGACACAGGAGAAATCCAACACCGCGGAAATATGACCAGGATGTCGAGTGTTGTTATTTTGTTGGTTTTGAGCTCAACGTAACGTTAGACATAGCGCTTAGAAATATAAATCTCAACGAAACGGAACCGCCCAACCAACCCCTGAAGCTGCTACAGCATTACGTCAGCTTCTGGACGAGGCGCGTGCAGAAGTGCACGCATCCCTTCAACCGTAGCAGTACAAAAACATCACTACCCACAAAGCTACAGGTTGAGCGCATGCGCGTTCTGAGCGAGAAAACTACAAATGCGTTAGCTCCGATTGGCTACTGACAAAAGAACTACAGCTCCCATTAGACATGCGCAAAAAGACCCTTTTAAAGCCTTTTAAATTTACGTGCAAAATGGCTGCACAGGTCGATCTGCTACGCGTCAAAGTAGAGGAGAAGAGCAGGGACAGCTTTGACAAAGCCACCAAAGAGAAGAAAAAGAAGAAAAAACGAGAATGCTCGCCGTCCGATGACAAGCGCGAGAGATCGGAGAAGGAAGCGAAGAAAATAAAGCTACATCACCACCAACAGACTCACCAACATGCCCAACAACGAGCGCATCCACCGCACCAACAACCGAACAGCCAAGCGCGCAACTTCAGCAAAGAGCAGGCACCTGTGCAACAGCGTCATACCCTCCATCATCAGCTCCACACCACTAAGAAAGAATTACCTCCGGGCTGGCCGCCACGCAAAGTGACACCAGCAACCCACGTCCCGCAGAAGACGGTCCTGCCGCCTTCCCCGCTGTTCACTTTCACGCCTCTCAAAGTAGCGAAGGCCAAGCCCCTCAACAACAAGCCCAAACACATTGAGAAGGACGTCAAACTTAAGCCCAAGAAGGAAAACGCCGAGGCGAACGTTAAAGTGGAGGAATGCAAGAAGAAGAAAGGTAATTTTAATAGCGTTTGAACGTAAGCCAAACGATTTTACATTTCTGGCTGGCTTCCAACTTGAGAAGTGAGCGGAGAAAGTGTCGTTAGCTTCGGCTGCTAACCCATGCGCGCGCACGCCCCCATTCACTTGAGCAGTGTTGCTAAATATTATCGAAGAAGAAAGTTTTCACTGCTGTGAAATGACATTTTAATGGAGCTTATTTTCATTTTCTCTACTTCGTATCAGAGGCGTTCTCATTATATCGGTCTTGTTTAATGTCACTAACGTTACACTTAACTGTAATTTTTACTTGCATAACGTGGTACTATTATAGCTTTTTATAAGCACGAGACCATAATAATACCAGAGTTTTCGTACACAATACAATGATATTCTTTAAGGCATTTTACAGTGTCATGTATATGGTAAATGAACCATTCTGTACTACATTACAGTACAGTACTACAATACTGTACTACATGAACCTGAATGAATTCTGTACTACATTACAGTACAGTATGTTGTGATGATTGTACCTTGTTACCGCACAAGTACTTTTTAATTGATATTTTGGTTAATAACAACTGTAGTGGTTATGGTATTGTACCTGAAACTTGTTACTAAATGCCCAGAATTGTGTTGTATTTTGATTACCCCACAAAGTATCGAAATTTTTTTCAAGGAGACACAAAATCATTGATGTGTTTTTTCTTTAATGGTTGCAAGATAAAGTCCTAGGTGCTATGTATAATTATCTGACGTCCTGTCATTTCTGTTGATCTTTTCAGAGCCCCACAGTGAGAATGGCAAAACCAAGACCCTGGAGGAATACCTCCTAAAGAAAAAGAAAAAGAAGAAGCGGCATCGTGAAGATGAGCGTGGCAAGAAGTTACGCATGCACAACAAAGAGGTGCAGACGGTGTGTGCGGGATTGACAGGAGATGATCCGCCTCTTTCCGAAGACCCTGTCGTACACGCGTACGTCAAAGATGAAAAGCCGTGTCCGGGCTTTGGTGAGTACCACACCCCCAAAGGTGGGAAGAAGCCGTTCCTCTCGCACCAAGACCACTTCATCCGCAGCTCGTGGCTTCAGACCAACTCCTCCTTCAGCAGACTCATCCATGAGGAAAAGCAGCCCAATGGAGGGGCGTCTGTACTACATGCTTATGCAGATGAACTGTCCTTACTGCAGCCTGAAGACACTGAAAGATTTTCTCAGGAGTTCCTGGAACTCGCCTTTGCCGAACACCCTAAAGGAGCTGCGCGCTATGCACTCGCTGTGGTGCATGGAGCGGCCGCCTACCTGCCGGATTTCTTGGACTACTTTGCCTTCAATTTCCCAAATACGCCTGTCAAAATGGAAATCCTTGGTAAAAAGGACATTGAGACCACCACTATTGCCAGCTTCCACTCCCAGGTAAGGTGATGCTTTGAAACACTTTGAATCTCTATTGTAAAAAGCTCTATATAGTAAATATATATAGGTGACTTGGCTTTGGCATGCCATGCCATTTATTTTTTGCTGGAATCTATTGCGTGGGTGAATAGCAAATGAAATATATCAAATCTATTTAACCATTCTTACATCTAGAGGATTGTTAGTTTTTAGCTTTCTGTGGCTTCTCTTTCAAGGTAGTGACGAAACACGCTCTGTAACATCAAAATATGTTGACCTTCATAGAAGGGGGTGTCCGTGGTTGTGTAGACATAAATGTCTCATTCTATGGTAATAAAAAAAATGGTTTAAGTAAGGTCTTTGTACACCACTGAAAACATAGTTATGGATGTCATATTGCGTTTGTAAATAGATACTCAAAATTTTTACACATTGGACCTAAGGTTAATTTTTATTTGTTGTTGTTGTTTCACCCATTATTGCACCAAGTTAAAAAGTGTGTGTTAGGATGTTGTTTCGTGGCCCTGAAGTGCTTTTGTGTTCCAGGTGAGCCGAACATACTGCTCTGGGACATATAGAGCTGGTCCTATGAGGCAGATCAGTCTGGTCGGTGCAGTAGATGAGGAGGTGGGCGATTTCTTCCCGGAGTTCTTGGACATGCTTGAGGAGTCTCCGTTTCTTAAGGTTAGAACAGAATCTCTCACAGAAGAGGGAGTTTGAAAGTGCTGATGGTGTGTTGTACTCCAAATGGTGCATTTCAATTTACTATTTGTTTTTACTGTTTCTTATGGTTTTGGATCTAATTTAACAGTGTTGTCGTCTTGCACAATTATGTAAAATTTTTAGTTGCATTCCTACTTTTAAAGATATCTAAACATTAATACTGGAGATCTATACACTACTGTTCATTAAAAAGTATATTTTTTATTTTTAAAAAAGTCTTGTGCTAAAAAAACCTGCATTTATTTAATTGGAAATGATGTAAATTTTGCACAATTATATTATAATGTAAAATAACAAAATAAAATTTCAGCAGCCATTACCTCAGTTTTCAGTCACATGATCCTTCAGAAATCACTGAAACATTTCTTATCATCTTATTTGAAACATCAATTACCTATAAATCAATTGATACACTTACATTTAAAATAAAAAAATAGATTTTTAAGGAATAGAAAGTTTAAAAGAACTGCATTTATTTGAAATATTCAAATAACATGCATTTATTTTCTAACATTATAGTTTAGAAATATCTTTAATATATTTGTAACCAGTTCATTAAAAAAATATTACATACTTGATGAATACAGGTTTAATTTATCAAGGGGAAAAACTTGCCCTAAACAGTAGTTTTTGTCCAATAAAAAGTCCTATATGAACTGTTAAGCCGATAGTAATGTATAAGCTAATGATTAATAAATGGTCGATAATAAACTATAATCAGTCATTTCCAATGCTACAATGGAATTTAGACATTATAACATTATATTGTAGAGTAATTTTTTTATGTAGATTTGCTATAAAATTTGACATTTGTTAATAAATAAGCTTTTTTTTTTAATAAAAATTACCTCTGACTATTGCAAAGGGGAATATCTAAATGAGCATGATATACAATTAAATATGCAATAGCCATACATTTAAAAAACTTATTATGCATCCCAAAGTAATAGTAAGCTACAAGTCATGGCTGAGATAAGTCTGCTTTGATAAGTTCCATCTCAACATCCTGTTTCAATAGGAACTGTTTGTTTAGTTGTTTCTTGCCATTCATACATTGAGACGGTGGTTTTCACGGCTAATGTTTTGTTTGGTCTGTGCAGATGACTTTGCCATGGGGAAGCCTGTCCAGCCTGAAGCTTGACTGCAGGTCCCAGAGCGACGATGGTCCCATCATGTGGGTGAGGCCTGGAGAGCAGATGGTTCCCACAGCTGATATGCCCAAGTCTCCATTCAAGAGACGAAGGTATGTGCTGTTTTGATGCGACAGCTGATACTCAACATCAAAAAAGACTTTCATGGTAGCGCCTTACAAAACGCTTTCTTTTTGGTTGTAGATCAATGAATGAGATCAAGAACTTGCATTACCTCCCGAGAGCCAGTGAACCACGCGAAGTGCTGTTCGAGGACCGGACACGAGCCCATGCGGATCACGTTGGCCAGAGCTTCGACTGGCAGAGTACAGCAGCTGTGGGTGTCCTGAAAGCAGTGCAGTTTGGGGAATGGTGAGACACGCAGAAACTATGCATGTGCTTGTACATGCAAAAAACTGTGCGTAATTAATTACTAATAAAATGACTCTTCTCTCATAGGAGTGACCGGCCACGGATAACCAAAGATGTGATCTGTTTTCACGCGGAGGACTTCAATGACGTCGTTCAAAGGCTTCAGCTAGACCTGTTTGAGCCACCTGTGTCACAGGTAGGAGCTGTTAAACTTCTTAACAGGACGGACTGTAGGCATGTGTGCTTATATTACATGGCTAACATGACAAGTTGGGTTGTGTAAGCACAATTTATGAGTGAACATGCAAGTCATCGTTGGAGTTTTTCACTCTTTCCCGCCTCGCTTTTAAATCACTTGCAGTGCGTGTGCACTGGTGCAAGTGCTTTCTAAAAAAATCTAAACAATGGTTGGGGAAGTGCTGTAACAGGTGTTGCGGCAGAACAGCGGAAACACTGGCAACACGATTATCAAAACAAGCCTAACTGGTACCAGCTGCACTTTCTTGCTCTCTCTTCTTTACGACTTAGTTAACCCGCATAGGGCGGTGTGTATTTTAATCATGAAAGTGTAGTCTGTTGTGCTACTAGTTAATAATAATAATAATTCATTACATTTATATAGCGTTTTTCTGGACACTCAAAGTGCTTTACATAGAGAGGGGAATCTCCTCAACCACCACCAGTGTGCAGCATCCACCTGGATGATGCGACTGCTGCCATAGTGCGCCAGAACGCTCACCACACACCAGCTTACTGGTGGAGAGGGGACAGAGTGATGAAGCCAATTGGTATATATGGGGATGATTAGGATGCCATGATGGACAGAGGCCACTGGGCAAATTTGGCCAGGATGCCGGGGTTACACCCCTACTCTTTCGAAAGACATCCTGGGATTTTTAATGACCACAGAGAGTCAGGACCTCGGTTTAACGTCTCATCCGAAGGACGGTGCTCTTTGACAGTATAGTGTCCCCATCACTACACTGGGGCATTAGGACCCACACAGACCACAGGGTGAGCACCCCCTGCTGGCCTCTCTAACACCTCTTCCAGCAGCAACCTGGCCTTCTCAGAAGGTCTCCCATCCAGGTACTAACCAGGCTCAGTCCTGCTTAGCTTCAGTGGGCAACCAGTCTTGGGCTACAAGGTGATATGGCTGTTACTCTACAGACATTGTGCAGCTTTGCCCTGGAGCTCATATTGTTTTCAGTAAAACACGTGATCAACGAAAAACGTTGCTTCACTTTGCATTTCGGATTGTTCGAACCCAGACCACTACTGGGTTTATGGAAGTTTAAGTCCATTTACTTATATTTTTATAAGCCTATATTACATTATCAGTAACAGTAAACAGTATAAAAAAATCCTCAAACAACTCTGTTGGTAAATAGTATTATTATAATTTTCATTGCTGTCACATTTAATTTATTGTTACACTTTATTATGTGATTTATATTGTCCAAAAACTTAACATTTAGCATTGTCAGGCTTTTTATTTGTGCTTAATGGATAAAACAACAGAGTTGAGCTCAACGGCACTGTTTTGGACAATTCAATCAGAGAAAAGATTTAAGAGGCTCAATTTCTCCATCCGTACTCAATAGTTTTAGGCCTTTTTGTAAATGTTTCAATCAAGTTCAGTTATTTTCGAGGGTGTTTAGTCATTTTGAGCCTGGTTTTAAACATTAACTGTCTATAATGTCATTTTTCGCCAATGAAACCAAACTAAACTAGCCAATCCGATTTATTTCCACCCATCCCCCATCAATATAGACACATTGCATACATTTCACGTTACAACACACAAACACCCACATTAATTTTATCCTCATTCTCTCTTCCTTTCTCAGATCACAAGTGTACAGTACACAGAAAGATTAATAATCAATTTAAAAAGAATGTAAAAAATAAAACGCCATTAATTACCGCCCTCTCATGGTACGCACAGCCGTATTGCTGCAGGTGTTGCTTAGAGCTGGTATTGTGCTCAAGCAAAACTGAGCTGGCAAAATCCCATGCTGGTCCCAGTTTGCAAAACAAACATCTTCTGCTGGTGACCAGTGAAGCTGGATTTTTCGTTTGATTCATGGATGAATTTTATGACACTTTGAAGCTTGAAATCTTCAGTCTATGAAATGTGTATTGTCTATGATACTGTCGAGTATCACTCACTTTTCAAAAATGAATACAACCAAACACAATTCTTGATTTAATGACCCCATACATCCTGTCTGGATACTTTCACATAATTTCTAAATAGGTACTTATTTTAAATAAGCAATTACTTCGCAACTGCTACAAAAGTACAGTTTATGTATGTGTAGTATTATGAATGTGATTCAAACATACTAAATTATCCCTGTTGTCACTGTCATATGAACTAAAAGTTGCTTCACTACCATTCACAAATCATCTCCCGTGGCCTCATGGGATAGTAAAGTGCCCATCGTATGAACACTTTATACTATCTTTACTGTTAGTAGTAGGTCAACCAGTGCATTGTTAAAAAAAAAAAAAAAACTTTTGCTTTCCATTGAAAAAAAAATGTAGCTATTCATGTTTGGATCGGTATGAAGGTGAGTCAATGAAGATTTTTTTGGTTTTGGCTGAACTATCACTCTAAATAATATAGCCACTGACTTTCTACTTGCTTTTCTACATCTTTGTGTGGAAAGTTGGAGCTCTCTATGTCACTTTCAACAACATCTCAATTTTTGGTTGGTTGCTTTGTCCAAAATAGCTGAACACTTGACAGAAATAAAATATCTTATCACAGCTTCTCAGCTAACATGACTCGCATTTATGTTGAACGAACCCCAAGACAAACCTCTGATCAAGCAGAAGGGCAAAGATCTATGGTTACGTCAGCCATACGCTTCTATTTTCCAGCATTGTTTTTAACATGTCACGCGAACCGTACGCAGTATCACATTGTTATTACAGTTCTTTTTTAGTACAGGAAGTGATGTGACAAGGTGCAGCATGGATCTTACTGCCCTTTACACATGGTAGCTTCCTTTGAATGATGTACTGTGGCTGCTGTGCGCCTGAGGATGCCTATAACTTTACACAGTCTGTCCTTGTTAATATTCTTTGGAGCCTGCTGGGGAAAGAGTGTTTGATTTGATAAGTGAACATCTTGCAACCATGTTTCCTGACTGCTGTTAGCATTGATTGACACCTAGTAGCTGTTGATTGCAAGAATGGCTGGACTGAACAGGTGACAAAACGGTGCAGTTAAAAGCGTGTTCCCTTAGTGTCAGCTATACTCGTTCAAATTTTGCTGACACCTCAGGGCCTGGGCAAAGGCAGGGTTGGGACATATCAGTCCACAAAACAAAGAACAAACAACACAAAACAATATTTGGAAAGGGTGGACTTCTTATTAAAAAAACCTTCACCTGATAATGGCGGTGGGATTTTAATTGAGGGGATCAGTTTGCTGGAAATGTGTCTAGGCTGCTGATACATGAAGTACAGTCATAAAAGATAATCAATCTGTCATCACAAATGATGATTTATGACTGTCCTTGTTTGAAAGACAGTAAAAAATAGAGCATTTATTAACACTGTGAAGTAATGCCAAGTAAAACAATGAGTGCTCTATACAATCTTTATGACAATCTAAAAATAATGTCCATTACTTAAATCAGCTTTTTTATCCTAAGATGAAAAGTTTTACTCCTCTTATATTGTCACTTCTTTAAAGTTATTAGTATTGTTATTATTATTATTATTGCAATAATTGATTTGGGTTTTAGGTGGTCTGAAAATTTAGTTTCGCAAGTCGTCAGCACCTGAACATGTCTGAGAACCACTGGGTTAAGGTTAAGGTTGAGGATTGGATAAACTGCTACCAGCTATAACAGTCTGCTTATCAAAGCATTTGAAATGTATTTCAGTATTGCTCTCATACCCGTTCATCTCTTCCTCTTTCTCCTCTGAAGATGAGCCCAGCTTGTGTTATGTCTACGACGGTGATGGTGTGTGTGAGGACTTTGAGCGGGAGGTGAGTATAAGGGACTGTGGTCTCTTTACCCCAAGCGGCTTCCTGGATCAATGGGCCACTAAGGTGCAGGTGTCCAATGAGGAGAAGATGCACTGTCCAGCAGAGGTGGCTGTCGGATATCCTGCAGTGACGAAGGTGAGACCACATATCACTGCGTACAGTATGCTTAAAGAGACACCTGCCTGGTTTCACAGAAAGAGTTTATATTAAACCAGAATGAGGCCAGGACATTTAATAAAATTTAAGTAGCTTATATAAACATGCCTTAGATATAAACATTACTCGTGTGCATCTTGAGACAAAACAATGGCACTGAAAAAATGTAAGATGTGCCAGTGCAACTTGCTTGTCCGGGTCTAGGCCACATCTGTGAAACTGGGCATGAACTTTTACAAGCATACCTTCACATGTGCACAAACTGTAGATCCAGTAGGATGTGTTGAAGACTCAAAAAAAAATTTGATTTTTTTTTCTTTGAATTATGTGTAGTATGTATATTTTCTATACTACAGTAGTTGTTCTTAATATTTTGAATTGACTTATTTTGAATATTTTGATTTATATTTTGACTTTCTTTTTAATTTAAGATTTATTTTAGCAATTTTCTTTTGTTCTTTTTAAATATTACTATTTGTTTTAATATGCATTTTAGTATAGATTTAGTTTTTAAGGATTTTAAATTCGCATTATCTAATTGGTATTTTTAGGATTAAACAAAATTAACATTTCTCATTTTTAAATCTAATATTATTAAATTTTACATATACATTTATTCATTTAGCTGACGCTTTTATCCAAAGCGACTTACAATTGCTATATATGTCAGAGGTCACACCCCTCTGGAGCAACTAGGGGTTAAGTGTCTTGCTCAATCACCACCCCAATAGAAAAAAAACTTGCAATTTTTTTTTGTTTTTCCAATGTCTTTCATTTCACAAAAAAGTTTATTTTGTTTTAGTTTTAGTTAAATTATTAACTAAAAAGCCTTAAAAACTTTTTTTTTTAAATCTGTACTAACCAAACTCCATCGCACACCTGCAGGTGATAGGTGCGCCAGATAATAAGACCAGACTAGCTAGTCGTTTTAGCAGATAAGGACGTCCCGCACACTATGGTTACTTGCAATTTAAAATTATTCACACACAACGTTTTGGTCATGTACTGTAGTAAATCTGTACTAAAATGCATATACAAATAGTAATACTATCAATTGATAAGGTCAATTGATATTTTAAATTTCATATTGATATTTCACTATAAGGTCAATTGATATTTTAAAAACTCCCATTCAAATTACCTTGAAGTAAGAAAAACACATAAACGTAGAAAAGGAAATCACTTTCTTAGCCATTTTATGTGGTCTTTCAAGGAGAAAGGGTGCCTTATTGAAAAGAGCAGCTATTATTTATGAACTGAAGTGAACAGAAAAATCTCAGATCTAAAGTAGTGTGTTTATATTGACGATGAAGTCAGATTGAAATGTGCAGTTTTTCACGATAAATGGCTGAGAAGCACATTCTGTTAAGGAGAGATTTGAGAGATTGCTCTAACCCTTCACACATGGAAGTAGTAAAGAATTGGCTCTTTCTGAGGGACGTCTAAAAAACTGTGTTGTTTTACTCCCTGGATATTTCAACATGATACATTTGTAATTTTACAGTTTTATTGGCCACTTCTCCTCCTCTTCTCCCCCCTCTCATGATGTTTGTGGAGCGCGAGTCTCCTGCGCCCGAAATCGTGCAAGCTCCTGAATTAATCATGTCACAAAACTATTCCTATCACGCTGTGCGCAACCTAAGGATTTATGGCACTGAGAAATGCCCATTTTTCACAGTTGAGCTTGAACCTCATTGTGGCTTGAAAATGCATATTGTGGCTCATAATGGGATATGGTGGCACACAGGTTACAATGACTTTGAATATTTAGTCTTGCCAATAAACCTTTGTGTTGAGTTTGTACTTTCACTTCATGGTCTTGCAAGTTTTTATTTTGCATGAATTTAAATCTGTTCAAGTTGGAAACTGACTTGACACTTAAGTGAATCAGTTGGTGAACAATGTTCTTCACTTGTTGTGTGGCAAAGCAGCCTACAGAGTTTCAGTACGGACTCGTCAGTCTGCGTACAGTAGTGTATTTGAATCAATGGAGGGGTGGTGGTGGAATGGGGAACAGTGTCACTGAGGTTACTGTGGAGTGCTGAGAGAGAGAGAGAGATAGAGAGAGAAATCTCAGGAGAAGCGGGAAGAGTGAATCGAGGAGCGCAGAAACGAATATCCTCTCATTCTCTTTTTTTCACCCCATTTCTCGCTTTCTAAGTCTCTTTTAAGCATTACATCAGAATTCTCTAGTTTTGCTGCTAATTTTGTAATGGTTTCATTCAAATTTTATAAGGCATTTAGAGATGAAAAAGATGTTATGAATCCCCCTGCTCCAGTCAGCTCTCTCCCCAAAGAGCTGTCTTAGAGTATTGAATGAAGTGAATTGCCGGTCTCTCAATCAAATTCATGTAGCCTAATATTACATTACCTCTAGATCTGTGAACTGCACAATCATTCCACTTTGAGAGACAAATTCATTTCTGTCTAGAAAGATTATGTCCGTACGAAATGTAAGAACGGCTGGTGAAATGCTTTTTAATTGTTTCAAAAATTAAACGAGGATACTAACAAAGAATGACATGTATTAATATTGGTTTCCTACACTGTAAAAATCTGCAAAAGTCTTTTCTTATATTCAGTAAAAAAAGAAAACAATCCATCAAATATATTTAAATAATTCAAATGTTGAAAAGTTTATGCCTAAAACAAGAAAAAAAAAGTTTGTTATGGGGAAAGAAAAATGTATTTCTCGTTTAATGCAGCAAATCAGAAAAATTAATTACAGAAAATCAAAATCCATTTTTTTCTGTATAATTTGAGTCATAAATGTATGTGTAGAAGTTAAAATGAATTTAAAAAAATGAAGTTTGAAGTTATTGTTGATGTTAAACAGGGTAATAAATGTTTGTAGGGGAAATGAGGTCAAGGTAAAGGCCAAAGTTACCAGCACAGCTTTACTGCTGATAAAGCAGAAAATACCCTCTGGATATACCACCCTTAAAATCCTGGGGACGTCAAATTGTGCAGTGGTAGGAGATACTGTAGCTTTAGCGTTACCACTACTGCCCTGATCTGCTCCCGCTGCTCTTGCTCATACACATACATCGAACACATTATTTGTGCCATTTACTCTGTGAGGAAGCGTGCAGCTCACCAGTGTCACCTAGCGTTGCAACACTGTCACCCCACAGTTGGGTTCAAGGGGTTCAGTGAGGTTCTCTGTCACATTATTCTACAGTGAAATGAAATACACTCGACACAATTCACTGTGAAACAGGGGCGTAAAGTTTAGAAGACTTCAGCTAGTAATTACAGTAGCTGTTCAATTAAAATGCCACTAGAAAATGCATTTAGATCAGTATTTATCTAAAATTAGCTAATAAAAAATTTAATTTCATCTAAATCAAGACATGATAGAAATTAGGGGGAAAAATCAATTAAAAAAATGTAACATAGAAGAATACCTGGTGTTTATTTTTTATTATTATTATTATTTTTTTGCTCTGTCCTAAAATAGATATTTTTTTAAACGTCATGTTCATCTTTTTTGTAGATATAATGTCCTAAGTTGCCCTTAACGTCAGTAAACTGTTACCGGCAGTGAATAGAACATTAATTTGGATCCCTGTAAGCTTGAATGATTGGTGAACCTGCGGTGTGCTCACAATTCTCAGGAAAATATAGTAGGTCGGTTCACCCTTTTCACCCGGATTTCACTGGCTTTTAGACTGATCTGTAGTGCACTTTAACCTGCCCACTTGTGGGGCTAATTGTAAACTTAAAGATGATAATAATAATAATAATAATATAAGCAGTAGCATATTATTTCTGCCATGTCAAATCTCAGGAAATTGGTATGGTAATAGAGAGTATGTGCTTGATGTCACCGTTGGCCGGAGTGCCTGCAGCTACTCACAGTGAGTGGCAAAAAGACTGAGCGGCTGTATTTGTTTTCTGAGTGAATGCTGTGAAAAACAACACATATAAAGTGGGAAAGAGCTTTGCAACTGTACAACTAGATTTGACAAATAATCGGAGGTATGTTTTTACAGACTGCTATAGAAAGAGGAGCAAATGGATCGCTGCAAATCACAGAAACAACTGGACTCCAGTCAGCGAAAAGTGGATTTGCAGTTATCATTTTGTGTCAATATGCTGAAATCAGGTGTAAAACCATACCCATATATTTTGTATTGTTATAAATATTAACAACTCATCAATTAAATATTTATCATTGGATATTCTGCAATATTGGATTTTATTTAAATAATCACAGACCAAAAAAAAAAGTTTTAGGGCTGGACGATATGACGATATATATAGGCTATATATAACACTGATATAAGTGATCACCACCCGGATTCAGACCGACCTATATTGTATTTATAGAAAGCGTTCACCGGCAAATTTGCTTTATGTTTTGGTCTATATTGCTATATTGTGTCGAAATCATTCAAACATAAATGTCAGGCAACACGATTCCTGGCTGCATGTCAATATCCACGGATCACTGGATCTTTAGTAAGTTGTAAGGAACACTATATTGAGTCCAACATTTAGTTTAAATTGATAAAATAGTTCATTTTAGTCACATTTTCGCAGTTTCCCCTATTAAATCCAGTCACGCAGCAGATCTTTTGCCACTCAGTCAGGCTGAGGAAAGTGACATCAATGCATTCCCTCTATAGAATGTTCAAAACATTTTGAATTTAAATTCAGAGTAAGGCATCAATCTAGTGGACGGAGTCAGACACAATCAAACTCACCACAGAGCTGTTGGCATCTGGCAGGAACTGCCCGAACTCTGAGAGCAAATCTTCCTGGTTTTTGAAGAGTTGGGCCACCTCAGCGTACACTTCCTGCTCGGTCAGGACCGGCGTGTAGCTCCCACCCGCCTCTTTAGCATTACGCTGCTCCTTCTGATTAACAAAACAAGTATACCAGATATTTGTAAACTGATTGCGAGTTATAATTGAATTGGGAAGAGTTGTTATTGTTCGTCTGGCTTGACCTGGTATTTGTGAAGGATCTCGAGGAAGGATTTGTAGATGTTGGGCTGGCCCTGGAAGCGATTCTTAATCTTGTTGACGTAGTTAATGGCGTGGTTGAACTCCACGGGCTGGTTCTGCAGTGGTGCGGTGGGCGTGGGGGTGATGGGTGTGTGGGGCTGCAGCGGGGGTGAACGCGGGGAAGCGTACGGATGGATGGACGGATTGGGAACGCTGCTCGGAGCCGGAGCTGGGGATTGCAGCGGCTGTATAGAGAGAAATGAGGAAAAAATTAATTGATCCTGATATCAGAAGTAAATGACACTAACCTTGGAATAACCTTCGACATGTTTTTCTGATGCAAGACTTTTATTTTAAAAGACGAGTATGAAAGCTGTTGACTCTTCAGTCAGACAGAGCACATTTTTCCATTCCTCTGCGCTACTTTTCCATTGTTTTTCTATGTGAACACCAAGGTTATTATATTTTTGCATTTTTCATTAGTTTTTATTTTTATTCTGTTTTGTAATTTTTTTTAAAATCCAGTTTAGTTTTAATTTGTTTTTAAAGTGAGTTTGCTAGTTTAGTTTATATTTTTTTGAAAATGCTTGGTTTTAGTTTAGTTTTTATTAGTTTTAGTCTTTTTTTGTAGTTTGGGTTATTTGTCAGGGGCAAGATTTTAAAAGGTCAGAAAAAATTGTGTAATAATAACTCAACAAAAACATCATACATGTCTTTAATTTTTACAAAATGTTTACAGAATGCTGCTGGGTGCTCCCTGCACTTTTTTACAAGTTATTATTACTATTATTAATAACAGTTCTCAGATTCAAAGATATGTTTAAAATCATTTAAAGAAAGTATTTGTCAAAACCCTTTGTTATTCTTTTCTTAATTTTGACATTAATTTACAGTATTACA
Organism: Cyprinella lutrensis; assembly: GCA_027497675.1. Taxonomy (NCBI): domain Eukaryota; kingdom Metazoa; phylum Chordata; class Actinopteri; order Cypriniformes; family Leuciscidae; genus Cyprinella; species Cyprinella lutrensis. The sequence goes on along the minus strand of JAOTRC010000009.1, from coordinate 13,910,868 downwards.
CAAGACATAGGCTATTAAATACATATCTATACTGTGTATATATATATATATATATACATAAGGGCTGTCAAATGATTAATAATGATTAATCACATCCAAAATAAGTTTGTGTTTACATATTATATGTGGGTGCACTGTGTATAGTTATTTTGTGTGTATATATATGTGTGTGTATATATATAAATACACACACATGCATGTATATTTAAGAAAAAATATTATTGATATATAAAATATTTATATTTTTATATACTATA
>JAOTRC010000009.1:13890338-13900882 GCA_027497675.1 Cyprinella lutrensis | reverse complement strand
TTATGTAGTGTTAAAAAACTGAAACAGGAAGTGCTTCTGGACCAGTGTTGTTTACATCTTGTGAAATGGTCTATAGTACTTGAAGAAGTTAAAGTAATGAAAGTGAAAAACGTTAGCAATAGCTGAAATGAAACAAGTTTCGAGTTTTAATATTTTATTTCAATTAATGAAAATGTTTGTATGTATGGTTTTAGTTTTTTTTTTGGTTTCATTTTCGTTAATGTTTCGTTTCGTTTTGACAGTTATTATTTTTTAATGCAAAACACATTTTAAGGAAAATCCTTTATATCGACAGTTTTTCTTCCCGATTGTCAGAAACATGAATTTATTCAAGTGTGTCCAATCCTTCGACTGGAGGTGTACTTTAAAATATGGCTTATACTTCATGTATTACAGTATATTTCAAGGGATCATAGCATACATTTGACCATTTAACCTCTTCCAGACAATGACTGTGGTGATAACAGTGATGAAGCCGGCTGTAGTCATTCATGCTCCAGCGCTCAGTTTAAATGTAACAGCGGTCGCTGTATACCCGACTACTGGACCTGTGACGGAGACAACGACTGTGGCGACTACAGTGACGAGACCCACGCAAACTGCACTAACCAGGGTGAGTTCATCACACTAATGCTGTGTTACACACCATAACTGATTCTGCCTTCTAAAAAGCACTTTTTAGACTAATTTTGAGGCAGTATTAATGTGTTGAAGTGGGAACACGTGATAATATGAAAGCACTTGGATGTCTAAGCAGCCCCTGCTTTTGATTCAATTGTCAGGAAGTGAAAGATGAACCAATCCTCAAGCTCATTGTTTAGAAAAGCACATCTCTTGTATAGAAACTCCAGGTACAGTGGAAATATACTAGTGAAAAAGTCACAGAGAGACCAATGGTGAATCTAAGGGTTTAACCAAAGCTCACCATAACCAACCAGAGTTAGAGATAACTCTGGCCTCTATATAATCATGGATCTAAACTCTGTTTGATAAAAGTGTCAAAATTCCTCAATCATGAAACTTGTGTCACAGAAAGAAATAAAAGAAGCTATTACGCAGAAATAACCACATTAAGGCACATTTTGAGTTAATTAATGAGGGATCTTTGTGTTCATACTATATACACCACTGCCATTTTACCCAAATATAGATTTGCCTCTCTCTCTCCTGGGGATAAACGTGTTTTCCAGCCGCTCTGTTAGCACTAGAGGCAGATATGAGGCATATTACACTGCGATGATGAGTTTAAGAAGGGATTATTACAAACAAATCCCACTTCACAAAACCACCACAATAACAGTTTTATTCGACTTTGGAGAACCCACAAATGACCTTTGTTAATTTAACAGATGTTTTTTTTTAATCCAAAATGACTTACAAATGCATAAATCGAGGGCTTGGAGCCAGAGGGGCGTAATTGGCATTTTGGGCGAATATGAGTTCTTTATATCAAAATAAAGGTCACGATGAGCTCTATCCAATGGCGCCAAAATACCTATCTGAGATCAAACTGTATTGAATAAAACAACAAAAAGGCATATCTGATTTATTTGACTTTTAGTTTTTTTGAAAATGTTTTAGAACATGTTCATTGTGTTAACATGCCATACATTTTTTACTTTAATACTAGTTTCATGTAAGTATACCTGTGGTTGCAATGTTTGTGGCTTAAGGTTAATAATACAGGTGATTGTAGCATGGTCAAAATTTTGTTTTGTCTCTCCTGTAAAGTTTGTTAAAACCCACTTACGCCCTTCTGGCTCCCAGCCCTCGAAATGATGCATCCTAAAGAGACAGTAACATGAGAAGTCAAGTCACCTTTATTTATATAGCATTTTATACAGTACAGATTGTTTCAAAGCAGCATCACGGTAATAAACAAGAAAAAAAGAGAATACAATAACAGAATGAAAACTTCATTAAATATGAGACTAATTCAAATCCTGCTCTACAAAGTCAGTAGTGTTCTTATTCAGCTCAAAATCAGTATAATATTGATTAAATTCAGTGCAATTACTGGGAAAAAATCATCAATTATTAAACAAATTCCATTATAAAGCAGCTCTTCAGAAGACAATAGTGTCATCATCAAGCTAAATTCAGTTCAAGTTTTGTTCTTATCCGACAGTGTCGGTGTAAACAGATCAATAATTTTACTAAATATTAGTGTCTTTTCAAAAAGTGCCAAGATTCCATAGAAAATGGAAAATTACGACAGAGATGTTGACAGATAAACAACAGTGAAATAGTAGGGAATTATATTAATACGGTTCTATTGCTAAAGATCCTAGCCTACTACTTGATTGCAAAAGTGTTGAATTACTATCTAGCTGTAGAGACGAGGAGCCCCGTCTTCACAAATTTGGAGATGAAAGTGCCACTCATGGTAGAGCTGCTTGCCATTGGTGTAGCATTAGCATGGCAATCAGTTTGCTTGAATATTGAAAAGAGAAATGGGCCAAGTACCGAACCCTGAGGTACACCTACAGTTTTTGACTTCTCCCTTCCAGGATAAGCTACCCTATCTACAATTTTTTTACAGCGTAAACACTTAACAAACAATTTGAAACTGTAGATTGTTCACAAATGAAACAGAAATGGGCCAAGTACAGAACCCTGAGGTACACATACAGTTTTTGACTTCTCCCCTTCAGGATAAGCTACCCCATCTACAATTGTTTTACAGTGTAAACACTTAACAATTTGAAACTATAGATTGTTCACAAAATGTTTTCTCACAAATAAAAAGATGTTTGCTCGGACATGGCTCAATAGGGCTTGGGCGCCGCGTTGCATTCTGGGACGTGGCGGCCATGTTGGAGGCTTCGCAAATGTATACACACCAGCAAATCGAATGAGGAGAAGCAGCTGAGTTGGGAGAAAGAAAATAAAAAAAGATGATAAAATCCCGAAAAGGATGTGGAATTTACCAGGAGACGTTCAATATGGAAACCAGGGACCGGTATGTGGATAAAACGGCACTTTTAACGGGTTTGATCCATTTGAAATTTCCAACAAACAGTGGGAGTACAGTACGTCACGCTAACCGGACAAAGGTAAACTGCGCTCCACCTAGCTGCTAGTTTAGTGACAGACAGGTATAGTGCTAACAAACATTCACACATGTAACATACTTTTAACTATGCGTTTCAAAAGTGTTGTTAGTAACGTTAGCTGTTTTAAGCACTTAAACTTAAGTTAGTAAGCAAAACGATGCTTAAAGTAAGAGGGTAACAGGTTAGCAACAGGGCAACAGAGACTGACAGGTCCGATTAAGGGCTAATGTTAACGTTATGAGAATATTAAAATACGGGCTATTTTACAGGAATATACTAAAACGGAAAGACAGCGGGAAAATAGCTCAAGTATGTGAGAAACCCAGAAAAAAACCTGAGGGTTGACAGCTAACGTTACTGTACTAACTATCTGTCCGGATTACCCTGTTCCCACTGTTTGCCGACTCTTTCTTTGTTGGAAATTTCATATGGATCAAAACCGTTAAAAGTGCCGGTTTAGTCCACATACCGGTCACTGGATTCCCTCCAACATGGCCGCCACGTCAGTAATGACTTCACGACGCTCAAGCCCAGGAAGCTGAACAACCAGAACTGATCAGCACGACGCATGTCTTTGAAACAAAATGTAAGTAGGCTAAGCGACCTCAAGAACAACCATTATTCATGAAATATGTCACGGCAAAGTTTATTTAATGAGCTCTTTCGCAGCTACAGTAGGCTAGCATAGCATACACCTCAGTTATCTTGTTTTTTTTTCATGTTGTAGGCCTTCATGAGGCTTGTCATTTCCCATGGGCCTTAATATATTTGTTTATGACAATTGAATCAGTCAACTCGTGTCTGAAGTATTTTGTTTGCTTTGTTGTAACGTTATAGATTCATTGTAAAATTGCGTTTATTTATGGCATGTTTTCGCTTGTCAGCACTTAGCTAATGATGTCGTCAGCTTTATAACACAGCAGTATCTGTTTTCTTTTTAAAAAAGTTCACTTATTTTCTTGTTCACTGTAAATGAGTCTTACCCTGTGGATGTTTGTATAGAAGGGGAGGAGGACTGTGACTTGTGATTGGAATAGGACTGAGTGGAATAGATGATACTGCAGGAAAAAAGGAAGTTGTCAAGTCTGTTGCCAAAATAAATGTATTGCTGGTTTGCTTTGAGGTTATGTATATAACTGACTCACCAGGAAGTGACATTCTAAGTTTTAGGCTCTGAAATAAAGAAAACAAGCCAGTTATGTCTAATTTATATTGTTCTCATGTATTACGCTAAGCAAAATATCTCCAGAAGTTGCACCGTGTTGTTGGTTAATGTCATGAAAATTTTAGTGTGTGTGTGTTTATGTATAAATAACATTGTTTGGGAAAACTTGTGATAATGAAGTAATGAAGAACCAATCAAATTGTAGGGAAATTGTGTAACGCATCAATGGGATTTGTCTGAGATCCTCCGGCCATGCTTATTGCTTCTCTCTGAGAACTGCTCGAGAACTCCCGGCCATTATAAAGAGCATTTAAGGGACAATTACTCAAGTCTGCCTGTCATTTAATCTGCACAGTGAAGAAAACAAGTGAGTTCAAATTATCGACTCGACTGTAGACTGTCTGGAGTAGCCTATAGGATTAGATGGATGCTGTAGTCGACTGGAGACTCGCTGAAGTGTGAACATAGGCTAACGTCAATATATAGACGTGCTAAAGTATGGTTTAGGGATTAATCTAGAACATTAGTCTATACAACTACTGCCCTGCATCAGCTCACCTTGCTCCTTGACCAGGACCGTTTCATGTCTGTCTGAGCTTCAGATGTTTGCCCAGACCATTCTAAAGATTTCCCAACTCTCATTACAACATCCTGTGGCATTTCCTGTGTCACATTTTGTACCAAACCTATTGAAAATAAGATGCAAATTAGATTAGGTACAAACAAAGTGACTAGATGAAATTTGATGGTGATTTATCATCAATGCCTGTGATCATCATACCTTTATCCATGGCCAATTCAAAAGACTCTGGAGTTCTCTCAGGCAGTGGGGGAACTGGTGAGGGTGGGCTGTCTAGAGGAAATGGGAAAATTTACAGGAGCTTTGAGACCACCACACATATTTGCATCTAGACACAAATGTTCAAGTTTGCATAATGCTCACCTTTGTTAACACTCTCAGAGCCTGAGCTGGTTGGGATCACCAATGTCAACAGCTCACTGGTTTCACTGATATCTGGAAACAAGACCAGTGATATATGATTTTCTTTTTTTAAATCGTTTTATTTTCTAAATTATTATTTTTTAAAGGCACTGGACTTTGTAAATGCTGTTGCTTTAAATGTCACTGGGCCTCATGACATTCCTTATTAGTTTTGAATCAAACAATTGAATCAATCGACTCCTAAAATTCTGGAATCGTATAGGCCTACATTGATAGAGATTTGTATGAAGATATTTTGTTTGCTTTGTTGTAACGATTTTTAAGATTCATTTTAAAATTATGTTTATTTATGGCATTTTTCGCTTGCTTAATGATGGTGTATGTGTCTGGCTTTTTAAAAGAGCAAATTCAAAGTTCACTTATTTCCTTGTTCACTGTAAATGAGTCTTACCCTGTGGATGTTTGTACAGAAGGGGAGGAGGACTGTGACTTGTCATCGCAATAGGACTGAGTGGAATAGATGATACTGCTGGAAAAAAGGAAGTGGTCAAGTCTGTAGCCAAAAAAAATGGTTTGCTTAGAATGTCTATATATATATATATATATAGAGAGAGACAAATATATATATATATCATTTGCACATTATAATGCATTATATAATCTCATGACTAATCAGAACCACAGTTATTATACAGGTGAAACTGAAAAAAATGAGAATATATTGCAAAAGTTCATTTATTTTAGTAATTCAACACAATGTGAGATATTCCAAGCCTTTATTTTTTATAATTTTGATGATTATGGAGTACAGCTTATGAAAAGCTGTTCACAATATTCTCATTTTTACCTTTGGGTTTTCATGAGCTGTTAGTCATAATCATCAATTCCATAACAAATAAAGGCTTGGAATATTTCACTTTGAATAACTGAAATAAATGAACTTTTGCACAATATTCTAATTTTTCGAGTCTCACCTGTACATTATAATTCTTAATTTCACAGCATTAGAAAGTATAAAGCAATACAACACATGATAAACAATGTAATCTGCAAAAGTTTACTTTTTTATTTGGCTTAATTCTTAAAAAGATTTAATGTGTTGCAACCTACATTTTAAATTTGTTTAAACTAAAAAAATAAAAATGTAAGCAAAAAAGACAAAATTACATAAAATTACTAATGCTTAAACTAAAATCAAAATGAATACATTGTGGACATTGTGTTTCTTATTTAGACAGTGAGTTGGACTAACCGTTGATTTCTTCTGCCAGTATAAAAGACTCCGGCGTTCTCTCTGGCAAAGGAGGAGGGGTGTCTTCATCAGATGAAGGTGTGTTTGCACCTATACAAATTGTAAAATTATCATAAGTGATCCATCATAATAATGTTTGAGAGAATCAAGTAATAGGTTTTCATACCTGTTTCATTGCAGTTATGTATTGGCAGTTCCAACACCTGGTTATTAAGCTCTAAACTAGGTATTGTAAGACCAGGGTTATACAGCACCAAACTAGGTATTGTGGGACAAGGGTTCTCCATCCAGATTTCATGAACCATAGAGTCCATAACACTGGGATTTTCATCAGCCGGTGGAGACTCAGGACCAAAATAAGGATCTTCCACAGTGAAGCAGTGGGTGCTGGGGATAATAGGCTTGTAGTCTGTGCCAACGGGACTAACCTCTTGGTTTTCTTCCCACTCCAGATGCTTCATATTTGGCCTCAGCTCCTGTACTAGGCTGATAGGATGATAACCTGCAGCTTGGGTAAGATCAGTGTTGAGGCTGGTGTATGGCTCAGTTCGTTGATATCCACAGGTTGTAAAGTCTCTTTGAGGGGTTGGTGCTACGAATGACCTCTGGTCATTTATCTGGGCCTCACTCATTGTACTGAGCATGTCTGCAGGACTGACTTTGGTGGAGATGACCTCTTGACTGAATGGATGTAAATGTGGTTGTGGCCAAGAAGTGATGTTCTGTGTAATGTGATTGTGTTCATCAATTAGGATTTCCATCTCATTTCTCCTGTAATAACGGCAAAAGATTTAAGTTATAAATCGGAAATAACACAAAATAGTCGCAGTGTGTCTTAGACAAGAAACAATTCAAGATTTTTTTTATTACAATTAGGTTTCTATTTAACTCTTTAGGACATTCAAGGACATACACAATAGTAAAGACTCATAACTCCAAAACTAGCAGAGAGAGTCAAAAGGTACAGTAGATATCATCATTTGAAAGATAATTTTTACATCTTTTCTTTCTATTTTTCATTACATTTTGACATTCTCATGCTGAGAAACTGCTGATAAAAGACAAAACGTGTGCTCAAGGAAATATTTACTTTCTAATTTGACATGCAATAACTCAGGAAGGAAATAAGGTAGGAGCCGGACAACATTTTTTTCAAAGTAATCAAAAGTTATTGATTCTGGAATTGGGGTCTGCTTTTTTTTTTTCGAGTGTCCAAAAAACATTTTAACCATTTGTCATTTTAATGTTGTATCTTGTATCTTTAGAGCTAAGTGAAAACAATAATTTGCTCAAGTTTAGTCAAAGCTCAAAACAATTATGCTTCTATTATTCTACTTTGTTAGACCTTTTTAAATGACATATGTCTCATGATGTTTTTTACATACATAGTACAAATAATTCATGAAATATCTCAGCACTACTTAGCAGTTAATCAAATTGGCTACATTGTAAAGTTCAGATTCTAAGCTTTCAAATTGAACTTTTTTTGTGTTGATTTTTTGAAAAATATGATTATAAATTGTTTCATAGCTAGGTGGCGCCCAACGGTAGTACATTCTGGTTTATAGGGACGACTCAGCACTCGTTAAGAGTTAATCAGAATGGTTAGATGCATTAAAAAGCTGAGTTTCTTAAGCTTTAAAATGTTAGCTTACCTATTTTGTGTTACTACTTTAGGTCATTATTAGGCCATTAGCTCAGAGGGTCATTTGCTCATTGATTTCTCCGGAAGGTGTTAAAGTTGTGGTTTTGTGGTAATATCAAAATTGTGGTACTATCTCTGTCTGTTTGAGCAGCCTGACTTGGTAACACTAGCTCAGCCAAGAGTATTAGTTTGAGGGTGGAACATATCTGTTTTTGACCAACGGCAGAAGGGCGAATCTTTTGAGATTTCTTTTTATCTTTGGGGATGCTATTGGAGCAAAATGAAAAAAAAAATTGAAAAAAATGTGTCAGTGTTGTTGTTTTTTTCATACTATGAAAGTCATTGGGGCCCAAAACAGCATAGAACCCCACTGACTTTCATTGTATGGACAAAAGCAATTGAAACGTTTTCGTTTTAAATATCTACTTTTGTGTTTCACAACAAAGTCATACAGACTTGGAATGGATCAGCATGAGGGAGAATAAATTCATTTTTGGTTGAACTATTCCCTTAAAATGTGGATTAATACCATTGAAATGAGAGATTTCCTCTGACCTGTGCTCAGTTTGACGCAGCGCTCTGAAGTCTGTCTCTGATTCGGAGTCGCTGAAATCTGAGATCTCACTCCCACTGCTTATGGTGACAGGTAAGGTGGGAGCTGGGACCTGATTGATGATCAAATTAAACTGTTCATGACTCAGGTCAGCAAAATGCTCTGACTATAATGTGTTAAATGTCATAAAGCTAAATCAGTGGGAAATAAAATGACATCATTATGTAAATACAGAGTGAGTAATAATGACCTCTCTGTTTGGTTCTTCCATTGCTGCTAGATATCTCTCAAACAGCAACTTGATGGTCCTGTATACTAGTTCATATTGTTCCTAAGAGAAGGAGAAGAAATGTATTATTAGGTAATTAGGCATTTTTTCGTTTTTATTGATGGCAAATTAAGGAGAAACCATTTTGGTTACCTTAGTCTGAACCACAGAGGGCCTCTGTGTACGCATGTCCTTTACCAGTTCAAAGATGCTGAAATTCTCTGGTATCATCTAAACAAGAGCAAATAAGATTAACATCTGACCTAAAGTATGAGGCAAAAATTTTTGTCTTTAGTTTTGTGATGGTGTTTTGAATCCTTACCTGTCTCTTCAGTAGATTCCAGGTATAGTCGATGGCACACAATACACCCGTTCTTCCACAGCCTGCACTGCAAATCCCCAAACAGTCCCAAGAGAATGAGCCACAGTGAAAAAACAACGATTCTTACATTTTTACTTTAATGTAGTTTAAAGGTTACATTTTTCTACACAACACAGTTGTGGAGTCACGAGAATGATTTCATTTTAACAAGTCAATTATACGGTGCTCGAATAATCTGTGTGGAAAAAAGTTAATCATGAAAAACTAATTTTAAAAACACTGACTACTATTTTTAGCAAATCTCTAAATTAATATCCGTTTTCATACTAGACATTATACCATATTAATGTTTTCTCTGAATATTATTGACCTCCATAGTTCTTCAGACTGAAAGATGAATGTCCAAATAAAACTATAATTATATCTTCATATTATATATTTTTTAGTCTTAAAGGTTAAGGTAACTTATAAAGAATTAATTTGTCTTCTGTTGGTTATGTAATGACTTTCAGAATAGCATTAACTGTGATTATAACTCGGTGAAGTAGTGCAGATGCTTGTTGGGGTATTTGCTTGTTGTTGGTCAACCACCTACATATTTCCTGTGTAAAAAATGGTGGTGGGCATTTTCCATAGTTACAGATACAAGCAAATCTTGCATTCATGGCCACTTAAACTTCACATCATGGCCACAACACGAGCACAGTTTTTATTTGAATAGCCCCCAGCTGCAATCATTAATCATAAATGGATCATATTGTTTCCATCACTTCAGAGACAGGCATTTACCTGCAGTGAATGCAGATGGGTAGCTCCTCATGATCCTGGTAAATGCGCATGTCCTGCAGCAGCTCCAGGATGGCAGGGATGGAGTCAGGTACTCCGTGATCCGGCCAGTTCACATAGTGCAGCTGTTTCAGTGTCCGGGAAACCTGGAAATAAACGGTGTGTTATAAAGCTGTTTGATTTTGTCTGGCAACCTGGTTTGCTTGTCATTAAACCACCACATTTTGGTGGTTTTCTTTCATCACTACAAAACATTTTCGGAAATGTCAGCACCTGTCTGTGTTTATGTTTGTTCCAATGTCTGCACTACAGTTGCTGCATTTGAATGCTTTTGTACTATTGCGAAGTGACATTTCAATGAGAAAAAAATATATAGCATAGGCCACAACAACAGTGTTTGACCTATATCAATTCTTTTATATTTTGACGAACTTGACGAAGTGTGAAAATATCAAGCGATCAGTTTCTAAAGTACTTATTTAGCTCATATTTTGGCAAACTTCTAGTCTGGACATTGAAGACAAATACAATAGAGAAGATTAAAATAAAATAAA
>JAOTRC010000009.1:13863455-13874115 GCA_027497675.1 Cyprinella lutrensis | reverse complement strand
TATATGCTCTTAACATAAGCCTCAATTTCTCCATTTCTTTGCACAAAACTCTCCAGAAAGTGTCATTTAATGGTTTACTTTTCAAAAAATTTTCCCGGGGGGACATACCCCAGGACCCCCCTAGCATTTAATGTCCCCCACAGGTTCAAAATTGCTCCTACGACCCTGGAGTCTATGGGTGACATCACAGACGCTTTGTACATATTTTTTCAGTCTATGGTAATTACTAAGGTTTACCTTTTTGAGTTTGTTAGCATTCTGCTCTCCCTCTAACAGGTGACTGACAATAACAGAATGAAGGACTCAACAGTAATTAAAGCTGAAGAGACTTGACTCACAAAAAATGTAATTGAAAAGACAGCCTGGATATCAATAAGAATAATATTTAAGTGGTAGACAGTGAGTAAATAGGAGATCATGAGCAGAGAACTGCATGCACAGTCTTTTTTTTTTAAATAAACAACTGACAGCTTGAGCATGAGATTAAGTTTGTGAAAAGACAAAATAATGAGGGAGATGGAAAGAAATGATTAAGCAAAAAATGGAAGGAAAAGGAAAAAGGAAGAGAGTGGCTTTAAAGCTTGCCTTTCTCCTCCAGCACTCTAGGGTGGTTTTCAGTGGCGTTTTATTTATAATTGAATGTAATGTGGGGAGATAAAGTCAGCCCAATACGGCCTGCCTCTCCTAAGCACTTCATGCCACATTACGTTTTATTCATCAAATTAGTTTTACTTGGGTTGGTGTCCCCTGAGCCAGCTTTAAAAGGTTTGGATGAAAGGACTACATTAATTTCTACCACTAATCGGTTACACAAGAGCTGTACTGACAGCTCTCCCCTCCCTGCGTTACAAAGTCCTCCTTACATCCCATTTCTATTCACATAATCCCTCCACACAAAAATTAAGAGAAGAAAAGAGGCTCTGGCCTCCTTCCCCTCTGATACCATTTGTCAAATCCTGCTGCATTGTGGGTATTATCACCCTGTAAAAACTGCTAATACGGTTAAGAAAAATGGTCTCAGATTTTCCTCATTTGTCTGTTTAAGGCTTTATGGAGGATGGAGAAATCTACAGAAATGAATGAGAGTCAAAAGCCATTTGCTTAAATATTCACAAACATACAAAGTGCTTTAATGTGAGAATATTACAGGTTACTAATGCTAGTTGGAAAACCTGGGTACTCCAGTGGCAACTCAGTTATGAAAAAATATATGTTACTAACATAAATCCAATAACTTATTCAGTAATTAATTAATTTTGATGTGCAATAACAGTTTATAACAATAATATATATATAATATATAAAATGTTTAGAATTATTTAATGATTGGAAAGTAAAAGAACATCATTTATTTGATTATATTTATTTATTTATTTTTGTAACAATGCAAAAGTCAATTCAATGCATCTTACTAAATCTTACTAATATATATGTATTACTGACCCCAAACCTTTTGAACAGTAGTGTATCTCCTATTCATTTAACTTTTCGATAACTAATTATTTTCCACCAGGTGTCCAGCTCCTATTAAGACCACCATGCAGTTAAAGTAACACTGGCTTCTCTTTACTTGCAATCACATCCTCAATGTCCTTACTGAAGCAGAACAGGAGCCCATCTCTCATTCTCGACAAGCCCTGCAAGTTAGTCATCTACATGTGGAGCGTCTCTCTTTGTGCTTTATCTCTCCCCAGACTTTCCTCTTATCATGCAATTAAGCATGACATGCAAAAGGTGGGGAGGAATTTACAACTGATTAACAGAACTGGCAATAAGCCAGTGTGGAAGATGTTTCTTAGAAAAAGACCTTCTGAGGGTTCTCGAATGAACAAGGCTTCATTACACATGACAACAGGTGGCACAATAACAATCAGTGGAGCATAGATAATTTTCCATGCTTGTATTTTTGGTTCTGACAGTTACAGTTGACAGAAACTATTAAAATCAGATGTACGGTTAAAAGTTGAGGAACTGCTTGCAAATGAAGAACGTTCAGAAACTTAGTGTTGCCTTAGGGAGATGTGGACAACTTCAACAAGGAATGAACTGATACTAGGGATGCAACGATACCGTTTTTTCAAAACTGATACCAAAATTCTGAGAATCGGCCGATACCGATACCAATCCGATATTTTTATTTTATTTTTAAACTAACAAAAAATATAGCAATTTCCTCAATTAGCCCCTTAATATATACCTCCAGTATATAGTCCACAACAATATTTCATTATGAAAGATTGCCACCCTTTATTCAAACACTACAATATAAATAATATATAAGAAAATACAGGTACTTCAGTACTTAAAGCTAGCTAGCTACCAACAGGTTTAAACTTAAAACAATTTAAACAGCAGTATTCTACATTGTAATGTGTGAGTTAAACACAATCTACTTAATAGAGACAGCTTCATTATAAAGATAAACAACAAATCCCCAAAATATATGATCATAATCAATGACAAAAATTCTATTATAAACTAGATTATGGAATAATAATACATATTGCTCTTTGTATTGTTGTAAAATACATTCATGAAAAATGAAAAAGATAATTATTTTAGATATAGCCAAGGCTACTAAAAATTGAGACGGAAAATTGAAAAATTGTTTTAAGTGTATAGCACAGCTATTTAATGAGGCAGCATCATTAATAACTATTAATGTTAATAAGCTTTAATTGCGTCACTGCATTATGATATGAATGACTCCAACACAGTGTGGCACAAAGCGCTTATGCGCATTCCGAGCGCAGAATGATGCGCTTGAAACTACGTTGAGTTACAGCGCGCAGCCGCCGAGTATGCCGAGTATGCACCCTATGGTATGCACGCAGCCCGTCAAGTCCGCTTTGAAATGTTCAAAGCACAAAGGATTCGAAAAAACATATTGATGGACAGTGTATTAAACAGTATCTATCTATACAATAGTTTATTGAGCTTTTTCTTTTAACACTTTTAAATTTCAGTTGCTGTGCACGTGAAGAACAATAGTGCTGACTCTAGTGTTGTGATCTAACCGACAGCGTCCTGGTAGAAAGTAACACGATTAAGTAACATCAATTAAGTCCAGCAAGATAATGTTGTTTTATGCGAAAACCTTTATCTAGAGATAAAGTATAATAGTATTAAAATTGAATCATCTTGAAGATAGTTTCATCATTGACTGTAACCGAATGCGCCGCGCAGTTTGAGTGCTGAATGGAGAATGACTGACAGCCGCGAGAGGGAAAAGTTAAGCACTTTGTGATTTTGAATTTAATGACATAAATAATAATTTCTCTCTCACATAATGGCTTCAGAACACTTATAATAAAGTGCACGAAAACGTTATGGTACTTTTGAATGTTTTTGTGCCTTCTGTGGTGCTTAACAATAACATAATAGTATACGCACAATATCGGATTTGGATCGGCCTCGTCTGATCGATACCCGATCCCGCAAAAATGGCTGGATTGGAGCCGATACCGATCCTGAGTATCGGATCGGGACATCCCTATTTATTTTGGTTAATAGTCTTGGCATGAAGCTGAGGGGTTTCATCCTTGTATCCTTATCCTTAACATTTGGAAACAAAAGGTGTGCCTTCACTATTGTAACTGCAAAATTTACCTTTGATGTCTTTAATTTGCCTTTCATTTCCTCTCTAATGTATGTTGGCACAGGTAAAAATGAGTTGGCAATGCAAAAGATGCAGTGACAACTTACCTACCAGAAGTGATATTTTGAAACATTATAGACTCCATCATGGAACCTTCAGCCATAGTCATTCATTACCATGCATATACTTGGAATGTCCATGTTCTTTCAAAACTTGGAATAGTTTGCATTCACATTTGTCTCGATGCCATGTGGAAAGTCAGACACAAAGACCTGAGGTTGTCCTGTCCTTTAAATGCCTTTTGTGTAGGACACAAGGGTTTCCAACAGAGAGAGAATATTTTGCACATGTTGGCCATCACCTTAAAAGTAATGAGACTGTTGAGTGTGCATTTGAAGGGTGTGATTTTCAAACCAATATTTATGGAACATTTACAGCACACAAACACAGGAAGCACACTCCTCATATTCTGAGTGATTTTAAAAGAGGTGTTCTTTTGGAGAAGCCAATTGAGGAACCAATTTTAGAACCCGATAACACTGTAGTCACCCATGATGAGAATATGGATGAAGGTAGTGGAGAAGGAACCAGCTCAGGTGCACATTCTGTAGCAAAGGATGACAGGCACTTAATTGTGGACCATATAGCTTCCTTTCTGCTCAAACTGGAAAGTGTGCATAATGTCTCAAACAGGTGTATTGATGAGTTAATAGATGAAATGCAGTTTGTGTCATCAGCATCCATACCAATTATCAGAGACATTGTTGAATCACACTTGAAGAAGAATAATTGTGTGATTGATAGCACCGTTATCACATCCTTATTTGAGGAGTTAAAGGAATCCAGCCCCATAAGCTTGGCTTTTGATAAGGCTGGTCCACTATCGTCAGCTTTCAAAAGGAGAATGTACTTTCTACAAAGGTTTAACGTTGTACAGCCAGTTGAATATATTCTCAATCCAAATGAAAATAATAGTTTTCAGTATGTTCCGATCCTTGAATCATTGAAACAAATTCTAAACAATGAAGATATCAGAGAGAAGTTCCTCGCAGATAATGGACACACAAGTATTCCTGGACAGTACAGATCATTCCATGATGGTGCCATTTATAGAGAGAGTGATTTTTATTCTGAAGAGCAGAGAATCTGTATATTCCTTTATATAGATGATTTTGAGGTATGCAATCCCTTAGGAACATCTAGAAGGAAACATAAAATAACAGGCGTGTACTGGATATTGGGAAATATCCAATCCTGTTTTCGGTCCACACTAACTTCAGTGTATCTTGCACTTTTGTGCAAAGCTACTGATATTAAAAGATTTGGCTATGCAGAGGTTCTCAAGCCACTCTTGGATGACATAGCTAAACTGGAACAAGATGGTATTCTGGTTCCTGTCCTTGGAAAAATTGTCAAGGGGACTGTTTACTGTGTAGTTGCTGACAATCTTGGAGCACATTCAGTTGCTGGTCTTGTTGAAAGCTTCTCAGGTCCATACATTTGCAGGTTCTGTCTAGGAGCGCACGTTGACTTTCAAGAAAAGGAAGTGAGATCAGATGCTTTTCAAAACCGGACAAAGGAGGATTATTCCGTTCATGTAAAGACTTTACAAGCAAACCCTTCACTACCCCACTGTTTTGGTGTGAAAGGGCCTTGCCCACTGACAGAGAAACTAAGCCATTTTCACATGGTTGAGGGCTATCCGCCTGATATTTTACATGACCTTTTTGAGGGGATTATTCCCATGGAATTAGCACTGTGCTTTAGTGATTTCATAGCCAAAAAGTACATCACACTTGACGAGCTTAACAACACAATCAAATCATTTCCTTACAAGTGGGGAGATAAGACAGACAGTCCACAGCCCATTACCACTGCATTCCACACTCGAAGAAGTATCGGAGGAAATGCCCACGAAAACTGGACCCTCATCAGACTGCTCCCACTAATGATAGGACACAAGATACCCCTGAATGATCCTGCATGGAATGTAATCATGTGTCTTAAAGACATAGTTGAACTTGTGGTATCACCCACCCAAACTGAAGCAAGTTTGTCATATCTTGACACAAAGATTTCTGAGCATCGACTCAGATTACTTGCTGCGTTTCCTCAAGTTAAGTTGATCCCCAAACACCACTTCCTGGAGCACTATCCAACGCTCATTAAAGTGTTTGGACCTGTCATCGCATTTTGGACGATGCGATTCGAAGGAAAACATAGTTATTTCAAACAAGTTGTGAGACATACAGGGAATTTCAAAAATGTACTTTTTTCACTCGCAACCAAGCATCAGTTGATGATTGCACACCATCTGCATGCAACTACAACAGTTCCCACGTTCAGTACTGCCAGAGTATCCGAAGTGCCCATAGCTGTTTTGCATACAAGTGTACATGATGCAATAACAAGAATATCTCCAGGTCAGACCACTGTACATCTTTCCAACACTGTGTCAGTTTATGGAACTACGTACTCTAAAGGCATGATTTTGGCCTATGGATCTATTGCGGGACTCCCAGACTTTATTGAAATTCTTCAGATTGTAATTCTGAGAGACAAGGTCCATTTCATTGCTAAAGTATTAATTGCCTGGTATGATGAGCACTTTCGAGCATTTGAGATTGAGAGCACAGAGCTTGTAGTTTTTGTGGAACAGAAGGATCTTACTGATGTGTGTCCGCTGTCAGACTACAAGGTTGCAGGAAGGCGTATGGTGACGCTGAAGCGCCATATTTGTCTGGAATAGATACACTTTTCATATGGTAGGAATTCAAGGGGGAATGATTTTGGCACTTTTCACAGTTCTCTTTAAGTTTATTTGATATACCATACACACATACAACAAATGATTCTTGCTAAACAATGCCAGACTGAATGCAAAACTAATATGTTGTTTTGTCATCTTTTTAAGGCTACATCATCAAAATGGAGTCAGCTGTAAAATTTAGAGTCATCATGGACCATGAAATAAAGAAACTTTGTCTTCCTGGAATGCCACAGTCAGTTCAAGAGTTGGAATCAACAATAAAACAAACATTTCAGCTCTCAATGGACATAAGCCTTCAGCGCAAAGACCAGGATTTTGATGACTTTGTTACTTTGACTTCAATCGATGACCTGAAGGATAAAGACACACTGAAGATAGTGTATGTTCCGCCTGTCATTTTGTTGACAAATGTTGACATTTCTGAGCTCCCAACAGAAGAGTGCTCTGTCTCCAGGTCAGAAAATGACTCTGTGTCTCAACTATCAACATCAAGTGACTCCATCTCTGGGGAATCTGATGACACGATAATACTCAGCACCCACAGCCCTGCGCACAAGCCATGGCCAACTGAGTTTCCTGTTCCAAAATTTTCTTACAACACTGAACTAGTGCTTCAAAAAGGCAATGAAAACTACCTCAGAGATGGTTCCCTTTTGTGCAAAGAGAAGTCTTATCCTGGTGTTAAGTCCAACATTCTGGAGTGTTTAGCTGAGCTCATCTTTGAATACACTCCCTACCCAAGTGATGCACAACGATGTGCAGTTGCAGAGGCCCTCATAAAAAAGAACCCATGTTTGAAGGAGCCAGGCTCCTTCAATGGTCTCTATGGATGGCAGCAGAGCCTGAAGTACAAAGTGTCAAACTACCGAAGCAAACTTCGAATGCATGGGATTCCAGAAGTCTTGGTTAACTCTCTAAAGCGCAAATCTTCTGAAGAAAAGCAACCAGCAAAGAATATAAAAAAACCACGTAAAGCTGAGGTTAACTACCTGCCCCCTCATCCAGTTGGGAAAACTGAAGATTCCCTTGAGAATGAAAGGCTGGAGTTGATTTCTGAGACAAAGAAAAAGAATAACGGCAGAGTTATAAATGAGTTGATGTCAAGAACCTTCAGTTTGAGAAGACAGGACATTGTAGGTCAAGCCCCAAGTGTTGCAGATCTTCTGGAGAGATGGCCTGCCCTCTTTGAACCATCACAGGTAAGGTAAACTCAGCAAAGTTGACTAACTAAAATGCTATTTTTTTATGCTGTGCCACAGTTAAATTTCACATAGCTCAATTACGGTAAATGGCCCATATTGTAAAGACGGCACATAAGCCAACAAACCTGCCCAATGATTCAGTTTCATTCTTGCATTTTTTATACTTAATAACTATATAGTGCATATGTTCCTTTACTGCTTCACACTGTCCATGATTTTCATTAGATTGAAAACCTAATTTATCTCAAAAACTCATGTTGTTTAAATCACAGAAAAAAACATATCACTTTTGGTATGCAACTAAGATGGTATACTTATTTTTACAGATCTGTGAAGAGTTCCTGAGAATCAGTGGCATATCACTTGAGTCGACATTTATGTCACAGTTGGACAGGCAAACTCCAAAGTTGTTGTCACTTTTCAACGCAAAAGGAGGAGCCGTTGGTCAAAGAATCAAGTCCCAAATGATGACACTCATCCAGGTAAGAGGAAAAGGGGTCTTATGTAAAACATTTTACATCCAAAATGTATTCTCTAATATGTGCTTAGACATCAATATTTCACCTTGTTCCTATGGGAAGTATGGTGGTGTCCGTGTAACTGTACAACAACATGCACATGTTTTTTTTTTTTGTGAGATGCTGGTGATAGTGTGATATCTTGTAGTACAGTGGGATTATGTATAGTAGGACCTTTTATATCAATTGAATGGTCGCAATACAGAGGTTCTGTCATTTGTGCTACTGTCATCCGACTATGAAATCTGATCAGATTATACTTTTTGACAGGATCCATCTGCCTCTGTGGAGAAAAGGAGAGAAGTGGTCCTGAGATGACTGATTGAGTACATGGGGGAGAGACAGGAAGACCTCATCAGTGTCCACCATGTATGTATTGGTCTTAAAGCAACTTAAGTCATCTATTTTTCTGTCTGTTCTACTGAGCACAGTTATGTCAAAAAGATGTCTTTTAAACATCTTTGTCACAATTCGTATGTTGAAGAGACATCCACTGATGAAGCCAGAATTAAAGTTATGGCGTTTTTTTTTTTTGACGTGTTATGCAAGTCCAATGTAGATGTTCATGGAACCTCCATACAATATTAAACACTAGTTTAACGGAATTTGATGTCTCATTTAGAAAATTTATACTGTTTCCGGAGCAAATAAACCCTTTTCAGGATGCCTTAAATTAAAACTCATGTTTATTTCAATGTAATTTCCATTCCACATATTCCACAGGTTCCATGAACTTTCATTACAGAACACGTCAATAAAGGATATCATAAAAACATTCATTCTGGATCCTTAGTGGACCTCGTTACGTACGACTTTGTATCAAAGAAGTTGAAAAGATGTCTTTTGGACATAATTTTGGTTAGTGTATTACTATTGTGATGATGAGTGGTAATTACATTTGCTCTTGAAAGATATTTAAACTTTGTAGCTTAATAAGCAGTAATGTGATGACCAATCAGGGACAGGCAAGGCCAATTGCATTGTTTCATTGTAATGTATCCTTTGAACCAGAATAAGACCACACTCATGTTACCGTAGATTGTGATAGTTTAGTACCCACACTCTTAAAGGACAAGTTCGGTATTTTAAAATTAAAGCCCTGTTTTAAGATTGTCCCTGATGAAATAGAATAGTTAAGATTGTTTTTGAGACAAATGCTCCTGTCACGAGAATTTTTGGATTGTGTGTTAGTACCCCCCCACCTTTATAATGAAAGCATAGGTGCACTCGAACAATCATTCATAAAAACGCATAAAACTTTAGTTTACAAAGACGTGAAACTCACCGAGTGGTCTGGGGTGTTCACTGATATGCTCACACAAAAATCGCTGCAAAAGATGCTTTCCAACAGGTTTTATCGTAGTTTTTGTCCAAGTCCATTTTTCTTCCTGTTTTCGGTTGAAGTCCACAGTAGTCAATTGTCGAGTTCACGTGCGCGATCATTGGTAACTTGATAACTAAGGATCGTGCACGCAAACTCGCTAATGCAAGGTCTAGAAATCAATGAATTTTTTGCTAATACTTCCCCATCATCATGGAGAGCGCAGTTCGCACCGCTTTCCCCACAAGCCGTAGCGTCTGTCATTGATATGCAACAATGAACTTGCACGCCTGTAAAAACGAGCGCACCGCGTCTATTGGCGCTATTATGAGCTAATATCCAAAATATTCCCATATGTAAAAGCCACATATGGAAATATTTTGGATATTAGCTTGGATATTACCTTCTTTCTTATCAACAAGTGGATTTACAGTCACCACATCAGCAATGTCTCAGCACTTTTATAAAGAGGACGCAACCGCACGAGCTTCGGGGATGTTCGCGCATCAATAGGTTTGAGAAAACATGGTACCGTGGCATGTGTTTAAAAAAAATTGTACCAAAGTACCAGGTCTTTGACAACACTCATAAACGTTGGCTGCGCTGTTTCTTACCGTTGACTTTACTAACGTTAGTTCCAGCTTCACCATCACCACCTTTTTTTAAATATTTGTTTAGGACATCTGGAACAACATCAAATTTTGATTTACAAATTTTAATTAACTATTACTGCATCAGCAACTAATAAAGAGTATATTTGATTATTAAAGTAAGTAATAAATGAATTGCTTTTAATTAAACGTGTCATCATGTATTAATTCTTTAATAACATACTGTATTTTATTAACTAAAAGCGTAAATTAATGTGTTAATTACCACGATTAGTCGTAATTGCACTTTTTTAAATTGCGCTATTCACTTCAACTTCCAGTTGTCTGCTTTAATTAATAATAATGATTTGCAAAGGTATCATTATGTTATGACTTCACTTGTTGAGGCACACGACTATCAACTAATTGTTAAGTAATATGTAATTTTGGTACAAATTGGCGAAGCCAATAGGTTAGAGGACCAAGGTGGAATCCGGGGCTCTGTGGATGGAGGCGGAAATGGGGAACCCCATACAGGGACCGATGAGTAAATGGGATGAGCTGACTGGAACCAGAGAAAGAAGAGCTGATGAACATATTAAAATTGGTAGAGGAGGTGTGAAAGGGAGACTGGGAAGGATCACAAGAGATTCAGAGAGGA
>JAOTRC010000009.1:13821540-13832220 GCA_027497675.1 Cyprinella lutrensis | reverse complement strand
GATTCTGATAGAGGGCCATGAGACTTAGACCAGAGTGCAAAAATGGAGGCTCTAGACCCTTCCAGAGCTGAGATATCGAAACTCAAAATTTTGACCCTAAAAAAAAAAACATAAGGGGTAACACTGTCGTTTTTTTTTCTGGGTCGAAATTTTGAGTTTCTCTGATCTTCTTGAATCTCTGGATTCTGATAGAGGGCCATGAGACTTAGATCTGAGTGCTAAAATGGAGGCTCTAGACCCTTCCAGAGCTGAGATATTGAGATCCCACATAGCATTTATGCCATTATAAATATCTCAATATCTCAGCTCTGGAAAAAAAAAATACCGAGGGGGCCTTTGCGGAACGGCCTCGGGGGTCCCGAAACTTCGGGCTCCTCCGTCGGCCCCCTGTGGGGGGCCCTTTCGGCGAGGCCCGGGGCGCTGTCGGCCGGTCCCCCAAAAATTTCGGGGGCCGGCGCGCTTATCCGCCAACCCACGTCCGCTTGCCTACGAATCGAAATACAGTGACTTGCTGGCAACCGTCCTGCCAGTACTGTAAAAATACAAGAAAACACAGGATGCATACAGGAAATG
Source organism: Cyprinella lutrensis (assembly GCA_027497675.1). Lineage (NCBI taxonomy): Eukaryota > Metazoa > Chordata > Actinopteri > Cypriniformes > Leuciscidae > Cyprinella > Cyprinella lutrensis. Next base: position 13,831,647 of record JAOTRC010000009.1, on the reverse strand, counting down.
ACTCTAACATGAATGCATTGATGGATTTCTAGATTTATTTTGTTATGAATAAACAAATGTGCAATATATAAAGGAAAAACCTTACAATTAAAGTTGTAACGTTATAATGTTCAAGTTTTTGTTCTAATAAAAGAAAGATGCACACAGAAAATGACTCTAATATGACCAGATTGCTTGATTTGAAGATATTTAGTTTGTTACAAACAATGTGCAATCTATAAAACAAAAACCTCAAAATTATAGTTGAAATGGTATACTGCTGGATTTTTTTTACCTTGAGAAAAAGCTTAAAAGATAGACCAACAAATTTTATGTTTATTAATTTATTTCATGTTGGTACATTTTTGGGAAGTACACCTGTTTTGGAATGGACAAAAAAAATCACAATGAAAGCAATTATATAAAAACATTTTTTTCAGTTGTTTTCATTTATAGAAACCTCATGAGCTGGGAAAATGTTGCTTTATATTTTTCAGAAACGTGAAACATAATTCAGGTCTGAAGGGGTTAATTTTGCATATTTGGCATAATTCAATATTGGCAAATCTTAAATGTACAACTACATAAACATACAAATCTAATACAATGTGAGAAATAAAACATCAGTTTTAAAAGATGAGATAAAAAAAGTCCTAAAGATAACAGTTGGAAAACAGTTTCTCTGTCTAATGGAAAACTAGTTTAACATTAGACAGAGAAACATCCACTGTATGTGTATGTAAAACCTTGGTAAGACTTTACAAAAGGTGACATTTATGAAGTAATAATTAAAAGGAAAAAAATTACAGCATTTAGCAATCTTGATCACTTTTATATAAATAAATGTCAATTTATACAACTTGAAAAGTTATATAAAAAATATATATACATATAAAATTAGAAATGAACAATGATTTTGTTTTTTTTAACGCTCAATGTAATTTCATGTTAGCAATTGCAAAAAACTCTTGGTGAACGTTTTGAACCTTATTGTAAATTATTATCAAAGTTTATTAAGTAAAGGAGATGTGAAAATAATTTCAGCACTTTCTACAAGACACATTTTTGCCTTTGAATAAACATAAAAATTTCAATAATCATGCTAGAACCAGAAATTTTGGATATTTTTCCAGTTTGACAACATCACAGCTCACTCACTCAGAGGCACTGAAATCGCTGGGCCTTTTGGATCATCAAAGCGGTCCATAGTGTGAATCTGCATGATCATGTGCAGGCCGTAGGTAAGAATGAGCACCATAAGCAGAGAGGTCAGCAGGCCCATCCAAATCCCCGGAGTGAAGAACCCTGCACAATCGCTGGCATACGAGAACATTTCACCTGTAACGTTAAAACCTTGTATCTGTTGGAAACAAATGATGTATCAATCAACTGCATTTTTTTGTGCACTGCAATTTATAATTTTCATGTGACATTACGTCACATGCTTGTAGGGATGCCCATCTGGAGGGTAAAACGTTTTTACCAGGTTTGTACTACGTACAAATGTAATAAGTCAGTGACATTAAAAAAACACTTTTAATATACACCTTATTGAATGAGCAGAAAAGAAGATAAACCCCACGTGCAGTTTCTAATTAAGCAGTTTCCATAGAAAAACATTAAAGAAATGCTTAACTATTTAGTTTGTTGTGTTCGTATTCTGGGTTCGCCTATGTTTAGCATGGATAATCATTACTGAATTTGTTTTTTTAATAACACTGGTTTAGTTAACATGAACTAGTAAGAATGAACAATACTTCTACAGTATTTATTAATCTTAGTTAATATTAATTTTTAAAATGTACTAATACACAAATAAAACCAAAGGTTGTTGGTTAACATTAGTTAATACACCATGAACTAACATGAACAAACAATTAACAGCTGTATTTTATATTAACTAAGATTAATAAACACTGTAACAAATATATTGCTCATTGTTAGTTCATATTGTTAGTTCAACTAATTAAACTTTTTGTAAAGTGTTACCCGCATTTTAGAATGTCCTGCTCTTTTTAGTGAATGAAACTGCGACAGGTGCTTTATATGGATTATAAGTGCCCAAAACCTGCACTTTGTTGATCTTTTTGTTTTTCTTCTTTTAAGAGGTAATCTAAATATTCGTGGCTTGAAACAGATGGAAAATTGACATGCCTGTTCAATGAATGTTTTGCCCTCCAGGTCTCCACGTCAGTAATGGATCTGTTAACTACAGTAGTACCTGAAAATCAGTGAAGGTCAGCTTCCATCGGGTGGCGTTGTCCGTAGCATTGCGAGGCACCAGCAGGGGGCTCTGAACACTGCTTACATTCTGGCAATGGAAAGAATACTCTGCAGGAGCGTAGATACCACCACTGGCGTTAAAGATCGCTCTCTGTCCGTCATACTCCAGCACCACCTGCTCCAAGACCGTCCAGTTGCGAGCAGACACAGGAAAGAAAATCTTCCGCATAGAGAAGCTTTAGGGAAGTATTAAAAAAGTCAAATTATTCTCTTTTAGAGAGCATGCACATCATATCCAACAGCGGCAGCGAATCCTGTTCGTCAAAACCACAAATGATCAATGTCAGTGGACGGATTATGTGTTAAATGCTTACATAAGCTGGAATGATTGGAAACCCAGAACACTTTGGTAATTCAGGACGAGTCTGAAAAAACAAATATTTTTTTCTTATAAGAAACAACAGTGAACAATGTTGAAATGTATACTGATTACTACTTGATAATGCTTCTGACCTTGACAGTGTTTCATTGCAAACTGAACCAGTCAGGTCAGGAGCTGCAGAAGAACCATTAAAAATGCCTTTTCCCAAATCAATTTCATTTCCTTGGAAGCTAGCGAGGAGAGTGTCTGCCCATAGCAAGATGCAGGGTTGCCCCGCTGTGTTGTTGAAGACAACTGGAGGTTTCACAGATGCCGATGATGTTGCCTGAAGTAGTGATCTGGCCATAAAATTTCCTGACATTACTGAGGTATCCTCAATGATCTACAGAAGAAGCATAAAAGACAAAAACAGACACTTTTAACCATGGGTAAAGTAACGTTTAATGCTGATAATTTAGTAATTAATATAATTTAGATAATTTAATGCTGATAAACAACTTTTTACCCGTTGTTATAAAACCCCACTGGGTGTACAGTGTGAAATGCGATGTGAGAATGTTATGTATATTATGTATAAATTCTGTATACATAAACTTGATAGTACAGATGACAATATTATGAGGATGCAAAATCCTATAGCCTTTACGGATTGTGTGCTGCGTTCATTCAGTCAATAACACTGACAACAGAAATAAAGACGTTAATGCAGGGTTTAGGAATGTACAGTGTGTAACGACAGTTTATGAACACCAGGGATTAATTGTTAACCGTGGGTAAATTATGAACAATGAAAAGTGAAGCGAGATAAGCAAGGATTCCATTTACCTGGGGTTTACAATGACCCAGTGACTAATGACTAATTATTTCAAGTGTGAATGTGAAAAGCCCTATAGTGTAAGAAAACAAATAGACAAAAGTGCAGTACAAACTAACTTTGCCCTTGTGGTGTTCCTCATTTAGATAAAAACATCTGCTAAATCAATAAATGTAAATCTGATGACTTACTCTGGAGGGCTTGAGGCCGGTGTATACAGCGGTGTAAGGCACGTCCAGAGACTTGAACAGGTCAACGACCTTTCCAATGATCTCATCTAAAAGAAAAGAAATATTATATACAATAGTACACACACACACACACACACATATATATATATATATATATATTAGAATTATCAAAAAAGAAACATTACCACTCACCATTTTTCAAAAGCAATTCCTTTGATTGAGCCCTGATATTTCAACAAAGCAAAGGCAAAGGATTATTTTCTTATTATTTATATCATATTATAGTATTTATTGATTCTAGTGCAATGCCCGTGAAAAATCATTTTTTGTGTGTTTTTAGTTATGGTTGGTTTGGGATCTTTGAGTTGCTGAATAGCCTATTACACATGAGCCAAAACTCTGAGAAAACTATAACGTTAAACGTTAAGCACACCAGAATAAAATATAATATTCAGAATTAAACCGTGTAGCTGGCTGATAGAGATCCAGTGAAATCACTATTTTTCCTAAAAGAATTGCTACCTTTTCCAAAAAGAATTGCTACTTTTCAAAAAGAATTGCTACCTTTTCCAAAAAGAATTGCTACTTTTTCAGAAAAGAATCACTACTTAAATGAATCGCTACTTTTCCAAAAAGAATTGCTACCTTTTCAAAAAAGAATTTCAACCTTTTCCAAAAAGAATTGCTACTTTTTAAAAAAAGAATCACTAATTTAATGAATCGCTACTTTTCCGAAAAGAATTGCTACTTTTCCAAAAAAAATTGCTACCTTTTCCAAAAAGAATTGCTACTTTTTCAAAAAAGAACCACTACTTTAATGAATCGCTACTTTTCCAAAAAGAATTGCTACCTTTTCAAAATAATTGCTACCTTTTCCAAAAAGAATTGCTACTTTTTCAAAAAAAGAATTGCTACTTTTCCAAAAATATTTGCGACCTTTTCCAAAAAGAATCACTACTTTAATGAATCGCTACTTTTCCAAAAAGAATTGCTACCTTTCCAAAAAGAATTGCTACCTTTTCCAAAAAGAATTGCTACTTTTTCCAAAAAGAATCCCTACTTTAATAAATAGCTACTTTTTCAAAAGTGAATATACATATCGGAATATCAGTGTTTCATGATACAGCTAATACATTTGTGAATATTTTTAATAAAAAAAGAAAATCCTCATTCAGTCAGCGCTGTGTTGTGGTTGTGCTGTGTCACGTGACAAGCAATGACGCGTCACCATGGAAACATTAAAGTGGCAAGTTCTAAATAATTGTCGCCTTGAAAACTCATGCTGGGGGGGGGGGTCAGTTAGAATATTTTAAACTTACGTGTGAAAGGATTAATTTATTTTTATTTCAGTTTTAATTTTAGTAATTTTAGTAACTTAAACTTAGTTCCGATAATTTGATATGTTGCATTGGCAACTAACTTAAAATAAGTTGAAGTTTTTAATTTAATACTTAAAATTGATTTTATTTCAAGTTTCTAATTTTTTAATTAATAATAACAAAACTGCAAACAGAACAAAGAAGGGAAGTTAACATTATTGAAATTCAGAGTGCCTTGCAAAAGCATACAGAGCAATTCAGAGCAAAGAGTAAAAGTAAAAGCATCATTTTACTGAAATTTTATGCTTTTGTATTGTTTGTTGTTTTTTTTTAAAGCTCTGAAACACAATTTGCATGAAATTAGGAGTAGGGGGAAATCGATTCTTAGATGCCTGCATCGCGATGTGGACAATTCTGAATCGATTCACAAATGTCAAAAATCGATTTTCTAAAAAAAAAATTAAGATATATATTTATAATAACGTAATATTGACGGAACGAGAAGCGTAGAAGTGCAGTGGCCGGACCGTCTATGGCATGTGTTCGGAAACACAACAAATATGAGAAGCCAAGTGACGTTGACCACCCAGAGGAGGAAAAACACTCGGCTGTACCGGTCGTTATTATATTATTAATTTACTACTACAAGTATGCTGCTAGTTCAGGCACACATTTATTTTCCTGTTGGTTTTTTGCAATGTTAATAAAATATATTGTATGTTAATTCTTCATCGAATTGAATCGTGAGGTGCCTAGAGATTCCCACCCCTAAATAACATTGTTTAATATAAGAAAATTCTTTGAAAAAGTTGAAAAATGCTGTTAGTATAGAGTGCCTGTGTTGCAGAAGGTTATACATACGGGAAAAACATGAAAAAGTAAACAATTATTTGGTTACAAATCTATACACTTTTATACTATAAACTGTGTATGTAATATAAATAGCATTACAGAACATCTTACCCAGCAGAGTAAGGGAGATGGACAGCCAGCAGTGAAGGCTGTGCGGTGTTTGGCTTGATTTCCTTTAGGGTGCTTGGGTTGATGTGGACTGCTGGGATATCCAGCTCTCCCTGGAATAGTTCCAGGACTGAATCTGATGCAGACCAGTCCAGGGCTGGCAGCATCAGAGGACTGGAGGATGTCTGAAGTGCTGACTTGAATACCAGGAGAGAAAAATTTAAGAGAATTTTAAAGAAAAATCTAGATGTGATATTTTGAGGATTAAAAATATAAAGGGCACACCCACCTCTACATTTAAAAAGACACTGTCTTGTTTGTTCCCAAAAACTCCACCGTACAAGGTGAAGTCATCTATACTTAACTATATAGTGAGGAGAGCAGGCAACAAGAGTCGGTTATTACAAATGGCATGGCATAAATGTATTCAATTATTATTTATATACTATTATGCTACTTATTCATATTTTTAATTCTGTTTTTCTATAAGTTTTCAATTTTCTATTAGTTTTATAACTTTTGGTATGGTTTTAAATATATTAAAATATAAAAATATTTTTAGTACTTTTAGTATTTAAAAGAAAATTTTAAAAAATGACAGCTATTTAAAATTTTTTAATGTTTTATATATGTATAGCCTTGTCGTTTAAATAAGTATAGTCTTGTCATTTTTCCAATAACGACACTGATTCAGATTACATATACACTGATAATACCCATCAATCACACTTTCAACTCTCTGATGTTTACTATTGCAATAATGCTAAATAAATTTTGTCATGTCAATGCACAATGACTGTAATGAAATACTGGTATGTCCAAGGGAAGATGAATGGGGAAGTAAGACTGTGTGGCTCAAAGTCACACTATAGTGACAAGTCTGGTATCAACAAGAGTAAAAATATCAAAATTAGAGGAAGAAGCTGCTTTACTAATAATCCCCCAATGTAAAACACATTGCTCCTACATTGATCACACAGTACACTGTTTATATTCCACTTTATCTCTTAAATCAGATCAAAACACAAGAATGCATTAGGTTGGCAGTATCTCCCCCACATGTTAAACATATGAAGCTTTTTTACCTGATCCTGTAAGAAGAGCAGCACATTGTGAGGAGCAGTGGACAAGGCAGATTTCAGATAAGACACCAGTTGCCCACCAGACACAGCCTGACCAGCTGCTGGTTGAGCCAGATGTGGCATACTGTAGCTGTATTGACACAGATATCTTTCAGTTTGCAAACCTCCTGAAAACATGATGACATGAAACTTTGTCCACAGTATTCAGCCTCTAAAAAGCGCTTTGTTTCCAATTTATCGACAGTCTACCAAGTCACTAGTGTATCGAGTCACTAGTCGTGACTCGGCTGCCTGAACACATATAAGAAAGCCACAGCAATGCCCTGGTGTACTATTTAACAATGTAAAAGCAATATTCAAAAAACAAACGTGTCACGTACCCATTACTGGTCCACATGAGCAGAGGCACTTGAGCATAACAGCTATAAATCGAAAAGATAAATAATAAAACTAAAGTAAAGGCCATTGTCGAGAGACTACTACGCCGCACTCCTACTTCCGTCATTATTCGGGAGAGTCACGTGAATGGCGGAGCGCTGATGATCACGTGACTGTGTTTTTTCGTTCTTCAATCATGTGATTCCCTTCTGACTCGATTCGTTCCCATTATGTGATTCGTTCTCGTCTCTGAGCAGCGCGCAGGCGCAAGATGATCTTATGGATAAATATGAACAAGAAAACAAATACACTATCTATCTATCTATCTATCTATCTATCTATCTATCTATCTATCTATCTATCTATCTATCTATCTATCTATCTATCTTCAGAGGTCACGCAGAACAGAATCGACAATGCAACGACGTTGTAAATCTCTATCTATGTATCTGTCTGTCTGTCTATATGTCTGTCTGTCTATATGTCTGTCCGTCCGTCTGTCTGTCTGTCTGTCCTCAGAAAGAGAAGTTGCACAGCCCCGCTGTACATTGTAAAATAAATTGTTAGGTTGACACATGGATTGTAAAAAAAAAGTTGCCCACATTGTAAACTATTTATTTATCAAAAAGGTTATTTGTATTATCTATCATAAAGTTATTCAAACTGCACGATCCCTATTACAGCAGGAATCAATCTTGGTCAGCCCTCGCTATTTTTCACCTGGAGTGTAATAGGACTGTACTTTCAGGGCCTCTTTATTGGGCTGAAATAAAATATGACAGCCTCTCTGTCATATATATTTCCATTTTAATCGAGCAAGCTTATTTTAACAGATCACTCATTACTATGAACATTAATACAAAACAATGATTGCGTTTCCTTAGCACTAAACACAGCTATCATCTTTATCACCAGCACTGAACTGTAATTCACGCGTTATTGAGACAATATTCATCCTCAGTGTTGTTGGCGGAGGGATATCTGATAATGTGACTGCGCCCTGTGCCATTCAGCTGTAGGATGGGGACATGAAAAGGAAATAATTTAAGATTTCTCGGGATTTAAATTATCGCTCATATTTTTTAAGCACTTGTATTTGTGGCTGATTTGTAATAGTGGGTTGATGACATTCAGAACAACAGTGATCTCCGTTTTGGGAGGTGCACTATATTATTTTGCGAATGTGTCCGCACCGCTGGAGCCTGTGCTGCGGTCAGGGCCATCTTTGGTTGTTCTCGCCGGTCGCGACTCGCACCACAGTCAGTGAACAATTGTGATATACGTATCAAATCATTCGAGCGATAACTGTTTGCAAAGAGTTCGTTTTGCTGTTGGTAATAGGACAACAGACTGATTCTGCATAAATATTTCATTGCATCAACACCGTTTTGCAGATTTTTTTTGCAGCGGAAATTTGGCTAAAGAAGGGAGATCCACTGTAATACAACATGGATGAGGAATATGATGTTATCGTATTGGGCACCGGACTCACAGTGAGTAACGCATTCGGGTCACTAATGACTCAGATGAAACAGATGATGATATTGTCGATTGATGCTCGTATGCTTATGCTCTTATCAGAGATGTGGCTGTATGAATAGATGCTTTGCGTTAGATTGAACCTGAGGGCCTATTGCTGACGCATCCTTTGGACCAGTATACTGTGTGTGTGTGTGTGTGTGTGTGTGTGTGTGTGTGTGTGTGTGTGGTGATCCAGCATTTATCGTAATTTCTACCTGTATACAAGTGCAATCCTTCCCAATTACGTCTTCCCCCGAAATTTCAAAGCCATTGCGGCTGCATCATTACATTGACATGACAGCGGTGATTAAAAAGTAATGACTGATTCAGTGTCTGGTTCTAAGGAGTGGCATCAGGTATCCCGTTTGCTCGTGCGTCGAAAGAGGGGAACATAATGTGTTTATAGCATATATTTCGCCTTGTACGGGTCGCCAACGCCGCGACGAAGCTGTATTGTGCTTAACTGATGACAGTGCATAGGTTCCTTGCAATTCATCCGTTTTGGACAGGGTTTAGTGGATTTTTTTTGTTATTGATATATTTAAAGTCTCAAATTGAAAAGACACGGGAATTTGATATAGGGAAAATACGTGCAAAAAGCAGCATTACTACTAATCTAAAGAACGATAAAAAAGAACGATTATAGACAAGTGTTTTTACATTATACGTTTCTCTAATTCTCTTATGGAGGATGTGGGCTGATCTGGGCTGCGGCTCGTGGCTGGAATGGGTGTAGCGGTGTCCGATTCAGCAACGAATTGTTCTTTTGAGTCGAATCTTTTCAATTAATCTACCCGAGGGGTTCTCGCAGTTATCGAACAGACTTTTTTTACTGACTGATTTTTTAATACATACTGGAAATATCTTCACGACTTGATTATATGATAGTTTTAGCACACAAAGAATTGGATTTAAAAAAAAACAGCCAAGATGTAAATTATAGTAACCTGTTTTAATGTAAATAACGATCATATTTAGGTTCTATATTTTTTTTCACGGCTGGAACAAACTGAACTGGAACTCTCAAAATTACAATATACTAATTTCACGAATTTGGCCCCGGTAGGATGTCAGAATGACGTAAACGAATCATAGAATAAATTGGTTTGCGAACCGCTTCATTACACCAAGAACTGTTTACATGAACCGATTCGCGGAAATGACTCGGACTTTCCATCACTAGTTGGGTGGGGTGACTCGCATCCCAGTGTTCAACGCGGAAGTCAAGGCTAGATACCGGCGCACATCTCAGCATATA
>JAOTRC010000009.1:13808136-13821490 GCA_027497675.1 Cyprinella lutrensis | reverse complement strand
AAACTGAATGATGTTTACTTGTGTAGGAATGTATTCTCTCTGGGATCATGTCCGTGAATGGGAAGAAAGTTTTGCATATGGACAGAAATCCATACTATGGTGGTGAAAGTTCCTCTATCACACCCCTGGAGGAGGTGAGGATGTTTCACAGTCTTTTATTACTTATTTCATGTCTGATTGATTTTACACACATTAACCATTAAGTGATTTTGTCATAGAATAAAAGTATAATAAAAATCTGTGTATTTCTACATAAATTAATATTCTATTCTATATTCATTTTAAATGTATATAAAAAATGAATAGTATATTTTTATTAAAAAAATATTAATGGACACCCTCTTCAAAAATATTATCATATGATATTTAAATGTTGCATTTATCCTTGATTTTAATGCATGCACTCACATTTTACATGCTTTTTTTTATCTCAGCTGTACAAGAGATTTGGGATTTCAGACAGCCCCCCAGAGTCAATGGGCCGAGGAAGAGACTGGAATGTGGACCTTATTCCTAAATTCTTAATGGCTAATGGTAAAAATACTTACGTAGCATAATTGCTGCTGTGAGAATATTGTTCAAAACATGTTTGGGGATTAGATTGTTGCCCCTTAATTCATGTAATTTTGTAATTTTTCTGTTAACAACTTTCTGAATAATGATGCATAATCACATTTTGTCATTGTTATCTTCCTTAAGGTCAGTTAGTTAAGATGCTTCTATACACTGAAGTGACCAGATATCTTGACTTCAAAGTGGTTGAGGGAAGCTTCGTGTATAAAGGGGGAAAAATCTACAAAGTGCCCTCTACTGAGACAGAGGCTCTGGCTTCAAGTAAGTACAGCTACACTGGAAAGAAAATGGTGTAGGATTAATTTTTTACTCAGATATTGTTTGTAAGTTAATAAATAATTACAAAAGAAATGGCAACACACTGAATTGAAATACATTTTTTAAGTAGAAAGACTAAAATAGTATTTTCGTGTCAAATGTATCCCAATAATCTTTTATTTATAACTTCGAAAAAGTGTTTTGTTTTGTTTTTTTGTTGTTTTTTTTTTTTTTTTTTTTTTTTACAGTTTAGCATATTGACTGTAGGAATATACAGACTTGTATAGATGACACAAAATATGTGTTGCTTAGACCTAATGGGAATGTTTGAGAAGAGACGTTTCCGGAAGTTCCTAGTTTTTGTGGCCAACTTTGATGAGAATGACCCCAAGACCTTTGAGGGTGTCGATCCCAAACTTACAACAATGGGAGAAGTGTACAAGAAGTTTGACTTAGGACAGGACGTCGTAGACTTCACGGGACATGCCCTGGCCCTCTACAGGACAGATGAGTAAGTGTCAGTGTTACAAAACCTCATCTTATAAAACATTATTTAAAGCAACACGCTACAGGCATAATCATCTTTAGACATTTTAGTTTTTTAATACACTTCATTTGTTTTTGTCTGAAGATTTTAATAACAACAGTTCTTGTAAAAGCCATTTGTATTCCTATCCATATTCTGAAAGGTTTTTAGACAGGGGTCTTATCTTATATCATTTGCCTGATTTATTTAACATTTTATTCCTGTCCGAAATCGAATTATTATTGACCTTTATTTAACCAGACAAGTAACTTAAGAACAAGTTCTTATTTTCAACAACAGCCTGGCAGGAGAGTTAAAATGTCCTCAAAGAAGCATTAACATATTACAATACAAACACACACATACATTCATGAAACTTCCCTACTTTATAGTATTCGACAAACAGTAGGCGATTAGTCCCCGGATGAGCTACTAAATACAGTAAGATTCTATCCCACGACTCACGAGGCCACTGGAGTGGATTTATGAATGGAAGTGAATCAATGGTCGGTCACATGACAGTAACAATATGGTGAATGTAGTATATCTGAATTTCATTCATATAGAACATCCTTTTTTAAAAATATTGGATGCAGCGATGGTGATTTGTTTTCTTTCTTTTTTATAGTATTTTCTGATATATAGAGTCATTTAAACTACGTGTCCCCTCTCTAACCCCTCTAACATCCCCTCTGTAAAAACCTTTAACACTAATGTCAAGCAAAAATATTTCTAATACTAAGCAGTACTGTACAATGATTAAGCAACAGGGAGTTATCTATTATTCATTCACCTGATGTGTCTTGCCACAATGAATTATTTTGCTTTGATGATAAATATATTGAATTCCTCCTAGTTACCTGGAGCAGCCGTGCCTGGAGACCATCAATAGGATCAAACTCTACAGTGAATCTCTGGCACGTTACGGAAAGAGCCCCTACCTGTACCCCCTGTACGGATTGGGGGAGCTGCCCCAGGGGTTTGCAAGGTTAGTGGCCCCTCCCACACCCAATCATTCTCAAGTATTCCTGGTGAGTGTCACTGTGAAGCTCTCATGTTTTAAACATGGGCTCTTTGAACTTACAGGTTAAGTGCTATTTATGGAGGAACATACATGCTGAACAAACCAGTGGATGAGATAGTGATGGAGGGAGGACATGTGGTGGGCGTGAAATCAGAAGGAGAGGTACTTTTTCTGTTTAGTTCTTGAAGTGGGATATGACCATAAACTGTAAAAGACGACATGTCTTCACTTCCTTCCACTGTAGAAAAATAAAGCCAAAATGTCCCAGAAATGGCAGCTGCCATCTTGTGCTGATGACATCATTTGGAGCCAGAGTCTGTGCCGTAGCGATCGTGAGGTGGAGCCGCGGTATCAAGGTCCCGCCCAAACTCCCGCAGACTCAATCGCAAGCAAATCTGTCAATCATGACGCTACATCTCATTTTTATAGCATCAAATAACTAACTAAAACGAACATTTCAACATATATCAGCGTCATAAGAACTACTTAAAATGATGACAAAAAATGTGCAATTTTCTTCAAGTTTGTCTCATGTCCCAGTCGTTTACTTGGAGAGGGCGGAGATAATGACCTATACTGCAGCCAGCCACTACGGGGCGATCAAAAATGTTTTGGCTTCACTTTTCAGGACTTGTGCGGCCCACTTGGATATAACAAACTTCTTTTATTGAACAAAATTAAGAAAATGAAATAATTTGTTATTACAAAGGGATAATGCAAGGATTTTCTTTGGAAAAGTTTGAGACAGAATTTATGTTCGAATTTTCTTTTCCAAGGTTGCCCGATGCAAACAGCTCATCTGTGACCCAAGCTACATAGCGGACCGTGTGCACAAAGTAGGCCAGGTGATCAGGGTCATCTGCGTCCTCAGCCATCCCATTAAAAACACTAATGATGCCAATTCCTGCCAGATCATCATCCCTCAGAACCAGGTTAACCGCAAATCAGGTTTGTGAAAGCACTTGTTGATTCTTGTGGTATTTGTATAAAAGGGGCATATTTGCAGAGAATGATTTGTAGGATAAATAAAGATGCATGTGCATTCAGGTAGGCATTACTGTGCAAACACCACTAGAGGGTGCTGCTTACTTTCATATAAAAAACAAGCTGAACTGCTTATGTCATGAAAAGCTCATGCTTATTTTGTTGTTATTTGCATGTAGATATCTATGTTTGCATGATCTCCTACGCCCATAACGTGGCGGCTCAGGGGAAATACATTGCCATCGTAAGCACCACTGTGGAAACATCTGATCCTGAAGCTGAAATCGAACCTGCTCTGGAACTCATCGAGCCCATTGACCAAAAGTCAGTTTACCTTGCTTTCTATACTCTGTTTTATAGTAAAAAAAACAAACAAACAACAGTATTAACTTAAGCACTAATATTCAGTTCTACAACACAACAGCGAGTGTGATATTGATTTTATACAGTTTTGTAAATTATTTTAATAAAAGTTATATCAAATGACGTAGGTCAGAATAAGTTGACTATTTAGTTTTAACTACACTCCTCACTCATGGCTGCACTGCAGTCATTAAATGCAATTATTGTTTGTATTATTATTTTGTCATTTCTACAGGTTTGTGGCCATCAGTGACATGTATGAACCCACAGATGATGGGACAGATAGTCAGGTCAGCTTTTGTCTGTTATTTTAATATTTTTTATTTACTATTATCAGTGTTGGTGAAGTTACTTTTAAAAAGTAGTGTAGCATGTTACTCTTTACTTCTTTAAAAAAAGTAATCTGTTACTTTACTTAGTTACCTACCATTTGGAAAGTAACTTTTTACGTTACTCGTTACTTTTATGTCGCTTGACTTTGGGCAGAACTCAATATCTGTTCCTAAATGATCAAAAATAATTTCTGGAAGCAATTATATTCAGGCTGTATTCTATGGAAGTCTTGAACCACATGGTGAAGAAAAAAAAGAAAACGTATCTTGTTATTTCGGCATAATAAGGGGACATTCTAATCTGTTGCGCATAAACTGGAGTGCACCTCATCATAAAGTAACCGAAACTCAGCGTATGCTATATATATTATATATAGATTATATATAATCGATATATATATAAAGCTTGAAATGTCTTTAAATGAAACAAGGCATTTCTCTCTGTAGGCATTCACTCTCCCTGTCAATTCGCTGTCAAATCGCTGAAGACGCTTTTATTTAGAAAGGCGTTTTTGTGCTGATTGTTTTTATTTATTTTTAGTTATTGTTCTCCTGTGTAGCACTTTGAGATTCTTCGGAATGAAAAGTTTGTTATAAATAAAATATATTATTATTAAATCTGTCAAATGACGGAGATCGCTGTCAAATCTGGCCCCTGGGAAAAGTAACGTTTCGCCGAATTGAAAAACTAACTAAGCTTCGTTACCAAATTTTCAGTAGAAGCGCATTACACTCCTTTTTACCCGAAAAAGTACCCGTTGCGTTACTGTACCGCATTACACACAACACTAACTGTTATAAAATTCATTCAGTTAATGAAAACGAATTTAATAGCTCTAGATAAAAGTAACAAAACTAGCTTTACAGTAATTTCTTGTTTAAATTCTTGTGCACTTCTTGGCATCAGTCAGAAATATAACCAGTTTTGATGTCATTTCTCCAGATATTTGCATCCCGGTCCTATGACGCCACCACTCATTTTGAAACAACTTGTAACGACATCAAGGACATCTACAAGCGGATGACAGGCAGTGACTTCGACTTTGAGAACATGAAGCGTAAACAGAACGACGTCTTTGGCGAGGACGAGCAGTGAGGGGTGGAGAAGTGACAGAGGAGTGGAGAGGCAATGTTCAGATGGAGGGCAGAGATGGGGCGGGCTGAACGGGATTTACTGGGCTAGGTTCAGAGGTCACGCAGAACAGAATTGACAATGCAACGACGTTGTAAATCTCTTTCAACCAGCCTTATCTTTCCCAGAGTGCTCTTTGCTCATTGTCTCCACACCCCTTCGGTGTCTCTGTTCAGATACTATTACAGCACACAGACACACAAACGCTCTATCGCTCACATTCCACAACTCTGCACTACAAAGTGGGCTCACACCAACATGCTACTTTAGATTCTTACACAAGCAGTATGCATCGTTTGCGCAAAATACCCCGTTGAAGTGAAACACGTGTATTTTTGTTCTCTGAATATCGTCTTTGACTGAAGCCCATACATGTGAACGATTCCTTGAATATTGAAGGAGATTTGAAACGTTTTCTCATCCACTTTCGTGATGTATCCCCAACAGTCCTCAGACTGTTAGATAGCATACTGTCGTCACTTTGACATTTAACAGCTTCATGTGAACAGCAGCCTTCCTGTTCTTTAGGAAAGTGTCACTGACAAAAGTATAGTAAGATTATTAACCGCTCACCATTAGACACACTACATTTTGACACGTGGACGAAGGATGTAATATTATATGAAATGCATAAGGTTGTCCGAAATTCAATCTGACTTTGCCACATCTAGCAATCAAAAACTGAACTGACAGTCTCATATCAACACATTTCCTATTCCTCACCCTTATAAGTTATTTCATAGTTATTTAATTATTTTTTATGATTATTGGTGCATATTCAACTAAATTGAATGAGATGTATAATATGCAGTATAGAAGTGAATCGTAAGCCATTAACTTGTAACTAACATTACAATGTTAAAAATATTGTACGGCCTCAGAATTTCTAATGACCTAATTCTACATTCCTCATCCTCCTGCATTCATTTTGTTTGTAGTGAAAACCGATGTTATCAAATGCAAATGTGTGCGAAAATAAATAACACGTCAATCACTTAGTTTACGGGAAATGAGTCTTAGGAATGTGGAAGCCATTTTCACTTCCACAGCTGCAGAAGTAAATGATAATGTGAATTTAATGGGTATCAGATCTTCTGTTATTGATAGTAGCCATATACCGTTGGTTTTCTGGCTTTTGTAAACCCGTCTGACTCCCGTCTACTAAATACTACATACATACTTTAACTTTCAATTGTGATGAACACTATGGATTTCTCTGTGTACTGTTAAGCTTTCCTCTGCATCTTAGATTTCTCTTCCATTTTATCAACGATTGACACGTAGTTTCTGCATTTACACTTGGCTATTTGAAACCACAAGACAAACTGACTGGTCATTTTCACCATTACTTATACGGTATATCTCTAATCATGCTCGTTTTTGTTTCAAAATGAGTTGAATTGCCATGAATAGTTATAGTAGACACTAGTCTGGATCTGATGGTCATGGTGTGCTGTTAGAATTCTCACCATACAGCTTTCAGTGTAGCATTTACAAGCATTGTCATGTTGTTTTCCATATTCGCCTTTGCTGAGAAAAAAATACTCTGAGGTAGTTTTTTTTTCCCCTTTTTTATTTTCAATGGAAAACAAGGAGTGTGACAATTTTTTTAACATTCCTGAAGTTTATTGGGCCAAAGTCACTTATGGCCTTATAGATTCACATAAAAGCATACAGGTCTTGAACTCTCTTCCTTAGTGCACAAATTAGATTGTGAATTATTGATAACTGGAATTAAATAGAATTACGCTGCATTGCTATATTTGTTATCTTTTGCACCTCTCCAGCATATTGTTGCATATGTTTGGATTAACTGTTTTGTACTGTATTTATTTTCATTTTGTCTTTCATTTTCAATGTTGAAACAACTAAACATCTTTAAAAAAACTGACACACAAACTCAACAATTTTAAGTTGTGAATTTCATCTCGTGTTTGAGCAGTCTTGTGCAACAAAAATAAATATGAATAAAACAAATCTTTCTTTGGTTATGTTTGATTATTTGCACATATAAAAGATTGCCTTTTCCTTACAGGACAAAGTAAAGCATTCAATACTCATTAATAATGTAAAAATATTTTTAAATCACAATTCTCTTGTTGTGTTATTTTAAATGGATGCATATACTCATATATATATATGTGCAAACTAACTGGAAGCTTAGACGAAATATTTGATCATTGTGCAATAATCTCATCCAAAGCTAATATATAATATATTTATTAAATTTAAAATGATTAATTTCGTAATAAAAAGGTACTGAAATACACAACCATTCAAAAGTTTGGGGTTGGTAAGATTTTCAGCATCATTACTCCAGTCTTCAGTGTCACAAGATCCTTCAGAAATCATTTTAATATGCTGATTTGATGCGCAAGAAACATCAGTGTCAGTTGTGTTACTTTTTTTTATCAGGATTCTTTGATGAATAGAATATTCAAAAGAACCGTGCAAATTATACTTTGTTCTCAAATAGTTAATGTTAACGGCAGCATTGCGTGTCTACATATAATTTCCTTCCAATATGTATCCTTGTTTTCGCATGGGTCCGGTTGCAGTCTCTTTTTGTCTGTAAGTTATCCGAACTCCAAACAAAGTCTTTTGCATTTTACAGCGGGTGAATCTCTAGTTGTCACTGGTGATTGTCGTTTAAATCTTTCTGGATTCGACATCAAATTAATAAGTTTAATTATATCAAGTGCTGTGAGAAAAGGCTATAAATCTCCACCTCCAACAACCTCACGCAATATAGCCAACTAGCCGAGACTTTATGTGTACAGATGTGACATAATGTTGCAAAGACATACTCGAATCTCCCGTGAGTACCACTGAATTTAATTAACATTGTAATTAACATTACAAGCTTACCGGTTTGATTTGAGCTTAGGCAAGCAGATAATTTTGAACACTGGCTGGTTTTGTATTTTCTCAAATACAAAAAAAAATCCCAAAGAAAGTTATGGAGTGCCGCTTTAAGAAAAAATTAATTAAATCTTACTGACTCAAACTTTTGAAAGGTAGTTTACCATTATGTTTAAATGCATATATTTGGACCAATCAATGCTTTGAAAGCATCTTTTAATTCATCACAGTTGTGTGTATTCGAAGTCTCCGTTTTATTCCCGATCACGTTTGTTTGCACTGTCTAATAGCACAAGATTCAAGTTCCAGTGTGTTTTCTGTACCTTTTCTGTAGATGTTGAAATATGGTGTGCGGGTTATCTATTGGTGATCCACAACATAGCTCTCATAGGACTGGCCAAGAAGTCTCTCTACATCCACCTCCGGCACTACCCAACATTGAGCTGAGTGACGCTTCCTGGATGAGTCCTTCAGATTCTTGTCTTGTAGAGTGACAGGAAAATGCTCATCTCCTTTCTTTATCCATCCCATGGCTAGCGAAGTGTTCTTATTTGTTTGTGCATGATGGAAACCCGTTTGATCCGTTGTCTTTATGACCTCTATATGGGTATGTTGAAATTGGCCTGAAAGTGGAAGAAAACCACCAAAACAAGGTCATCACATATGGGAAAATCAGTCTGAAAATCCATTTGATCTCTCAATAAATAAGATTAAAAACAAAATGCTGTGTTACCTACCCAAAAGCCCTTGAGTGAGGTGAGAGAGACCCTTTCCATTAGCAATATAGAAGCCCAGGTGCTCCATTTGAAAGTATTTGGGATGGTTGTAACGATGGAAGAGTATTAAGAACTGCACACCATCTCCGAGCTCAATCCAGCAGCTATGGTGCTCTTCAACAGTGATTCTCAAACTGTGTCGCTCCACATATCCTCTCTGATTGGTAGGCAGCGTCTCGATTTCCTTCCCTTCTGCCTCTACTACCACTGAGTCCATTGTTAAAGTGATCATAACGGCACCTTTGGCAGCAGTGACAGAAATCCTGTCGAAGAATGTACGAGTACGATTCTTCATCCCCTCCTTAGGAGGAGCCATTATTAAATGCCCATCCACAATCACTCCTAATGGTATGAGTCATAAAACAGGAATCTAAATAGCATCTCATTTAATTTATTCTTGTTTAGTTTCCATAAAAGTTATAAAATCACCTTTGTCTGGGTCCTCAAGAAGACGTAGTACATCATTAGCCCTGCCATCGATGGTAAAACACAAGTTCTGATGCAGCTTTGGGAGATGAACAACAAAATGTGGGTCTCCATCCACTTTCAAAGACAAGAAACACTGAAGTATGTTAGTGTATCCCTTCTATGTGATTACAATCTTGTATTCATCTTCAAATGGATAAAGGAAGAAGGAACATGAATCATTTCGTGAAATATTATGTCCCAGAGTACGTACCTGATGAGGAGAAGACTCTAACTGAACTTAAACTGGATGGGTTGTCTGGGTCTGTTGAAACAATTAAGACACATAAAATGTGCTGCTTCTGCTAAAAGCATTTGAAAGGTTAATAATGTAGTTACACCTCATTTATAAAGATGTATTATTGAATATACAGTAAAGCAGGTTGTGAAATTATAAATTAAGTGCTTACCCGCAACCTCAGCATCTGAATCTGAAAGAATAATGAACAAATCAAAAAAACAGACATAACAATAATCTCAAGTGGCGGAAAAAAAATTAACAGAGCAAAGATTCGTAATGTTTTAAACTCACATGACTCATAAAGAATGTTGTAGTCATAGTCGGAGTCATGTGCTATATCATAATCTGAAAAATAACATCATGATGATGCAGTTTTGGCTTAATTTCATTCATGTTTAAGCAGGTATTTATTATTTTATATTTTGTATTATTGCCAAACTGATTTAACACAACATATTGCTTACCTTTAAGTTCAATATCTCCTTCAATATTACCTTTAAGTTCAAGTTCAATATCTGTATGAAAGATCAAGAGACAACATTGTTATTGTCATTTTTACATACTGTTATTGATGCATTTTACGAGACTCGGCTTTATGGCCTAATGTGTATATTCAGTTCAAAGGGTACTGCGAATGGAATAGGAAATTACAGGACGTGAAGAGAAAAATACACCCATCAGTCACTGTGCATCACTCCAGTACCTGAAGAAGTTTGACTAAAGTAAACGAGGTGAAAAGGTGTTGAGTTTCCGCCATTATTATCAATGAGTTTAATTAGTCCCAGGTGTAGTTTATGAAGTGTAAAGTAATTTTACATATTTAACAAATATTGTTGAAATCATCAAATCAGACAAATATAACATTTATTTTCTAATATTGATTTGATCGCTCCTACAAATGGTTTGCATGCATCCAAGGTCAAAAAATACAATTTTCTCATACATTGCATATCACCACATTTCTCAGTCTGAATATGGTTAGTTTGAGATTCAGTCTCTCTAAGCTCTGCCTATACTGCTCTGACTTGTCAGATGGCCCAATCTGTTGTGATTGGTCTACTGCTTACAGAGCATGTGGTCAATGACCATAAGCTGACATTGTTATATAGACATGTAAGAGTAAGTAGACTGTATTGCAGACAACTCAATTCAGCAGTGTAAAATGGATTCTTTTTTGCAGAGCTATAATTGCCTTCACACACAACAATATTACACACTGCATAAAAGGTCATTTTCAAAAAAAGCATAACAGGGGAAAACACAAGCAGTGTCTAAAAAGGGAAAAACGATTGTATTACCTTTCCTCTGAATCTGAATGGACGAAGACACATCTTATGGACAGAGAAAAATGGATATTAGAGCTCCAAAAAATTAATTGGTTATTCATTTGAAGTGTATGTGACATTCATTTAAATTTCTAAATTCCGTTCAAACAAAACAACCAAATATCTGCAACACTGGCTATGCATGTCGGCTTCTGCTCCTAAGAGCTCACCCATAAATCGAGAAGCTTCCCACAACTTTGGTGCATCTGTAATTCCTGCCATATGCAGAAAAGTCGGAGACATCAGTGTGGCCACTTCCAGTTTAACATGAATGTCTGAGTTAGCATCTGATGTAGCTTCTGCGGAGGTCAGTGTCTGTTGGCCCTGCTGAAGCGTTGTGAGTTCTGAGGTAGAAGAATTCTCAATGTCTGATGAGTCTTTCACCACCGATTGTGCAGTTCTGACTAAGGTGACTAGTGTTGTGCTTTTGACTGGTGGAGGGGAAGAAGTGGTTTTCGTCACACTGGGAGGTCTGTTTGAAATCCTAGCCGAGGCTTGTGTGGTTTTGATGGTGCTGGGAGGAGAGGAAGATGGCTTGCTGGAAAGTGGGGTAGTGGTGGTCTTGAGTGGTCCTGTAGTGGTCTTCTTTAGTGATGGAGGAGGGATTGTTTTGTCAAGGGAGACAGAGGTGTTAGGCGGTCGACCTGTGGTGTGAAGCCCTGAGGGTGGTGGATGTGCTTGTGCAGATTTGGTGACAGGAAGTTTGCTTGTTTTTGGAGGTGAGAAAAGGCTGGATTTTTTGGTTCCCATTGCAGATGTGGAAGATATTTTAGGTGCAGTGTGAGAGGTCAGATTCATCACACTTGAAGAACCTGCTATGGTACTAGTTGAAGTCTTGCTGGTAGTAGCCACAACAGAAGAGCTAACCGTAGGTTCTGGTTCATCAATATCCGGTTTGATCACAACCAACGAAGTGACTGGTGTTACGAAATTGTACTTTATTGAAAGATTGGTGGCTTTATCTACAAGAAGGCGCTGTGTGATCAAATCTGAGGTGTTAAGTTTAGCCAGCAGCAACTCTTTGATTGTGAAATAAGCCCAGAGACGATGCACAAAGCTAGGAATCCCATCCAGTGCCTTTGCACAGCCCAGAGATGCTTCTGTGCCATTTACAACTGCTTTGGCCAGTGGTACCTCATTCTCCACTTTCACCTTCTGCTTCGAATCATTTGCTGTCAGTGTGACCTTTAGATCCCGCACACCTGGTTTAAGTCGTCCTGTGACTACCAATTCAGAGCCCTGGAAGTAGTTGGGGAACAAAGAGCGAGTGATATCAAACGCCTGATCGCCTAGATAGGACAGCTGGATATCTGAAAGCAGAGGACTGGCGACTTCATCATAGAAACCTTTCAACTGGACAGCTGCATCATCGTCCTCATATACCTAAAAAACAACAAATAAATTAAAATATGAACTATTAGAATTCACATATAATTTACTATAAACTATTCAAATAAACTATTCTTATTATTAATGTTTTTTTATAAATCATTTGATTTTGATTGGCTTAAAACTATTTCAAGAGTGATGATATAGAGTATACACTGACTTTTCACGGTTAGTTACTCTCTGATTTTCTGTGTTTGCTTGTTCCAGACATATGGGGATTTTTAGTAAGTTTATCTTTCAATGATTAGTCAGTCACTGAAGCATTTTTAACTGTTTAATTTATAATAAAACAGGAACAAAATCAGTGACTGCTTTATGAATGAGTCACTGAATAATTAATGAAATGGTTTCATTAGAAAAACTAGACTCTGTTGTTGAATAATATGACCTCACCAAGCATTATGCATTTGTATGTTTAAAGGGTTAGTTCACAACTATCACTTTAAAGATGTAAGAGGTCAATTTGTACTTTAAAAGGCAATTACCATCCGAGCCACACCCCGATTCTCCAATGCCAGCCTTCTCAACATTGGAAAATCAGCATCATCTCCAAAGGCCAGGCCAAATAACGAAGCTAAGCCCAAAGCATTTTGTGCATTACGTAGAATCACATCTGGTTCTGTCTCCCCAATAGTGGCTTCTCCATCAGTCAGAAAGATGATCATGGGGACACGGTGAGATGAAGGCGCTTTACCATTGGTCAAAGTAGGGTTTAGCAGCTGGGCCGCAGACAGTAGAGCTGAATTGATGTTTGTCCCTGGTTTAATGAAAAAAGACAGTTCATTCCAGTATTTCCTGCACTACTAAATCGTCTCTGCAGCTGTTTAATCTCCAGCTTCACAACAAAATAAATCTTATTGTGAATCTTCAAGTCCAAACTGATTGTGATGAAGTGTACCACAAAATAATGGCAAAGACATGTCTCTTTCTACTGCATTGCAGACAAAAAAAACCAACAGCCTGCAGGAAACATATGATCCACAAACAAATAACTGTAATAAACTGGTTCATTTGATGAATTGTTCAAAAAGAGTTATGAGGAAATGAATCAGTCAGACGAATCCTTCACATGAATCCATCAGAATGGTTACTGAATCACTGAAT
>JAOTRC010000009.1:13794383-13808036 GCA_027497675.1 Cyprinella lutrensis | reverse complement strand
AAAGAAAACACATACAGCCCTCTGCGATTATCTTCCTGACAAATTCCTTGGCATCCCGCACATTCTGCCGTGTGGCCCGCACAGTGCGTCCTTTCTTCCAGATGTAGACCTTATCGGAGAAAGTGATGAGATTGAAGTAATCTCCTTCACGCAGGTCACTCAGTATGGTGGTCATGGCTGCCTTAGTCTGATGTAAAACACAATGGAGAAATACATCAGTGTTCCTCATCATTTTCTCGACAAGTTGTGGTTTTGAGGTGGCTGAGATGGTACCTGCTTAATTTTTGTCCCAATCATTGAGCCGCTGATGTCAATGACAAAAATGACATCTTTGGGAACTACAGGAAGTCCTCGAGGTGCAAAGTAGTGAACAAAGTAGCCATCATCCACCTGGAGAAAAAAAAAATAATAACATCATAATGCTACATGAACATCTGGAACCAACAATCAAGTAGTTAAGTGTGAAGACCTGGATGTCCCCCAAAGGGTCTTTGAGCTCCACGTCATACTGAATGACGAAGTCTGCATTGAGACCTCTGGGAGAGATGTTCCTCTGTTGCTGTATGGTGGGAGTGTAACGCACATGTGCGCAAAGAGGATTCTGCTCAACCTTAGTTGAAGGAGGAGGTTCTGCATCTGCTAAAAGAACAGTTAAAAAATAGAGAGCATCTCTTTGAGATTTGTTGATGTGAATCATTGGGTTGACATGCTTTCTTTTACAGTACCTTGAACACTGTTTGTGAGCAGTCGGCTAGTTCGTAGTGGCAGAGCTCTGATGAAACTGATGCCAGTCCTCTCTGATATGCTGACGTCCAAGGAGATGTTCTGCACGGGTTGACCAGGTCGTAGACCCAGAGAGAGCTCATATCGGCCAAGCCGTCGTGATAACAGCTCCTCATAAGACAGTGAGAAGGACACCCGAGTCCCAGGAGGCACGTTGACTGCTACACGGAACTTCTCTATCTCGCGTTCCCTTTGGAATACAATAGAAGTTAATGGAACTTAATGGAACTTAATGGTTAATGGAACACTTCATGGAAGATATAATTAAAGTTTTTGTCCATGTGTCCTGAAATAACTCTTCCTCCAAATAGATGAAAATACAATTTTGATTTCCATTTTTTTTAAGAATGATCCAACAAAAAAGTTAAGTTTAAAACATCTGCAACTGAATAAGAACAATTTGAGAGATTTTCTCAACACATTCATTTCTAAAGCAGAATGTCTGTTGGGTCAAACCCAAAAAAAAGTCAATTAAATGTGGCCTATTGCATTTTTAGTAAATGCCTGCACACTGGGATTCTGCCAAAAGCAAGTCCCAGTGGAGAAGGTATTTAACAGATTTTGGACTGACTTTGTGGCAACAAGTCCTGCCGTTTTCCCCTGCTTCTTAGCGGTATCATAGATCTTCCTGGCATCAGTTCTCCTCTTCACCTGAGCCACATACACCTTACCATTTGAGGTTCTGGGAATAAACAAAAGACAAATCAGTGCAGAAAGCATAAATATTTAGTTTGATAAAGATAAAACAGGCAAGTCTAGTTCATATAGTAATATGCTGTTGGTTGATGCATAGCAAAACCAATTTTCACTTAATCAAACATCAAATTTAAAGCATACCTCAGAGTTTCATCATTGCAATTTATTTGACTCCCAATGTGACTTTATATCTCAAAGTTGTGACTTTATTTGCATAGGTTTGACTGCCTATTGCATTTGTGACTATATCTGAATATGTGATTTTATCATAATTGTGACAATATAAATATTGCGGCTTCATTCTTAGGCCTTTTTCCTCATTGTTGTGACTTATTTCTTATATGCATTTTTTTCATAATTGCGGCTTCTATCTCACAATGACTGTATTTCTTATTTTAAACTTTCCCTCACAAAAAAAATGCAGAAACAGGCTTTCAAACTAAACAGCTAGTGACATTGAAAAAGAGGTGAGCATAAAACGTAATTTCCCTCACAAAACGTGATTACTGAAAAACTCATTCCAATCCCCCTCAGCACTCAGAAGCATTTCCCATGCATAAACGCCCACACGAAGCGATCCATACTCTCTTTGTGTGTGTTTACATGAGGGTCAAGGAGAGAAAATACTAATGTAAGGTCAGCAAATATATTTAAATAAAAATCAACAAGAACCAACCAAAATAAACCAACAGCCTTGAAAAAGAGCTTGTTTGAATAAGAGCAGGGTGAATGGACAGTTTAAGGCACAGTGGAAAATGAGGCGCCTGTACGTATGTGTGGCACTGAGAGGTCTGGGATCACTGTGCCTGTGACACTGTGAACAGAGCTCTCAGTCACAGTTTAACAAACACTACTGCTCTAAAGAAACACATTTGCTGCAGTTATTTTAAAAAGTACAAAGCCTGGTGGAAACGCCTGTCTGTTTTTGTGCGTGTGATACCTTCAGCATCTGTGATGTACATTGAAACTTGAAACCCTGCTTTGTTGAAGGATACATGTGTGCATTCTTCATGCATGTGTGTGTATTTATGTACATGTAAATGTGTGAGTGTGTGTACTTTGGCCATGTGCCTTGGTAAACTCTGCTGGGTAAAAGAGAGAGTGAACAGAGCCAGTACTCGTCATTTTCTCTATTAGCTCTCTGAGTTTTCTTAACAAAGCCTGCTATTCATCTGGCCTGAACGTTCTTTACTTTTGACCCATGGAAGCTTCCAAATCCAGCCACTGTATGCTTTATCAAGCTGTTATGGAGCCTTATTTGTGGGAATATATTTATATTTAGCATTCATTTTTGGAAAAGGGGTTGACATAACTCACTCATATGTGCTGAGCAAATATGAATTCTTTGCAATGTCTCTCATAGAAGTTTTATAACAAAAGTCCTCTACAAAAAAGGATGCAAATAAAGCACCATACGACACTTTAAGGTGCTTTTTCATCTTTTTGAAGCTTATACTGGTTTGTAATAATAAGAGTGCAATGAAGAGAGGATTGTCATTTTTGTGGAACATTTGTATTATATCAATATGACTATATTTCAAGTCTTTAGAAGTCATCGAAAACTTTTTTTCAAGAGTTCACACTTACATATAATTAAATAGAGTAAAAGTTATGTGTATTTAGCGTGCTCTCTGAGGGAAGGGCTCCGAGCTCAGAATGTGGCCCGAACCCAGAGTACTCCATCCCAGGTTGAGACAGGAATAGTTAGAAGTGAGGAAATGGGGTGGTGAACAGAAGTAAGTCTCCTGATGCTTATTGAGTGGACTGGATGAGCTCCTCCCATGTTAATTAGGTTAATTATCTTTAAATGCTCCTCCCGAACTTTGTTAATAAAACATCATGTGTCAATCAGAACAATTTTATGTCGTCAGTCACTTGATATCTTACACTTTAGTTAGATTTTAACTCAAGAACTTCCATCGGCTGATTCATTGAAAAAAAAAATCCAACTTAAAGGAGTTTCACTCGTGATGAATGTGCAAAGTTAAGTTTTATTTACTCAATCTTATAAGTATTTTCAACTTAAAAAGTTAAGTTGACAGTTAAAATAGTTGACCCAACAACAACATAGACTTGAAAAGTTTAGTTGAAAGACGATAACTTACATTTTCAAGTTATCTGTACTAAAATGTATGTTCATTAAACTTAATTTGGTATTTTCTCTCACGTGATATGATCTCACGATAAATAATGAGACTAACGTTACTGGTTCAGCATATGTTTTTAAGTTGAGGCAACACATACTCCAGTTAAGTCAACTTATACTAGTTGAGATAGTGAAAACTTAACATAGTAAGTTGAATTAAAAAATGTAGAAACCACAAGTTCACTGTAAAAAATATTGTTGGTTTAACTTAAAAAAGTAACCTGGTTGCCTTAAAATTTTAAGTTGATTGAACTGGAAAAGTGAGTTAATAAGATGAAGGAGATTGATTTAATCACCAGAAACTCAAAATAATAAGTTATCTCAACTAAATAAATTATTTAAGTTGATTTGACAATAGAAAAAAAAATGTTGTGATAACAAATCTTGAAATTATTTTTTTACAGTGTTTTATCAACTTGCAAAATTACATTGAAATAACTAAAATGCAGAGTCATTTTTTACAGTGATAAGTGCATTTGTCACACCAGCTATTGTACGGCTTTAAAAAGACTTGAAAAATAATGTATCATTTTTGTGATAATTTTGTATCCTTTTTACAGCTTGCAAGTTCCCATTCACCTGCATGGAAAAGAACAAAAAGTATTTGTGTTCAACAGAAGAAAGGAAGTCATTCTTGAAATTACATGTGGAGGTCAAGTAAATGATGAACTTTCACTTTTAAGTGTGGTAATCTTTTAATTATTTCTGTAAACCAGATCTGAGCATCAAAAATATTTTTCACAAAGTACTTCTTTCCACATGAACAGATCATTAGAACTAGTACAACCCCGCTGTGTCCATTCAGGGAAAACCTCAAGCTTAAGCCAAATGATATTCAATATAATTGTAATATATCCTGATTTTAAGCCAATCTGAAAGCCAGATAAACAGAAAGAAAATGTGGTGTAATGTTTTACTCACATGGTAAAGTTGGAGATGAATGCAGAAGAGGACAAATCCACCTCAAAGGCCGCCTCCTTGGTGATGTGGAGCTGGTTCCACACAGTGCTCTCCACTGTGGTAACAGCATAGCGAGACACTACAGAACATCGCACATGGTAATCCATCACCTTGAGCTAAGGGCACAAGAAAGACCAAAACATGATACATTAATTTGCCAAGTCACATATATACACAAATTAGGGGAAAAATGGCTAGTTATCACACCTTTTACTTCAAAAGTCTTGGATATAAAAACTTAAACATTCCCACAGATTCAGTTTATTGACATTCTTTCCATGAGAAGACAACTTCCCTGTGTGACAAATATCCCAATCTCTGCTATCTGCACACATGAACAAGTTGACTGGGCATATCTGACATAAGACACCAATTCTAAAACGACATTGCTTTATCAAACAATTTGTATGATTAGCGTGTTACTGTTGATTTCTCAGGACTTTTGAACTGATGTCAGAGCTCAGTATATAGAACATCTTGATCTGTTTACTTGAACCTGATTCAGACCGCATTGGTCTGGCAACAGAAAAGCTAGTCTATCTGAACACTGCATACAACAGCATAGCACTACTAGAAACTTTGTATAAAATTATAAAGTTATCTATAGGGAAGATTGTGACAACCAGGTATTAAAATAATTAGAACAAGAATATACAAATGAAGAACACTAAAAGTCTAAAAGATATCCCAAATTTGAGTTTCTGTCAGTACAGAATTTTGCTCTCTGTGTCCATTGACAGATTTGGATTGTTCTAGTCATATTGCTTTTACCTCATTCTCATGTATTTTACAGGAATAAACATTTGGTTTCTAAAATGAAAAGGAACTCAAAAGGCTAGAAGGCTAGAACATTCACAATAAACCCAAGTAAAACAAATAACAGAGGAATTTATCTTAATATTTACAGTTTAGTAAGAAACAAAAATATAGTTTTTACTGTCACACTTACTGCTGGTTTTGCTGCTGAGGTCTGACGTCTCGGTCTCTGAACAAAAAACAAAAACAATAGCATGTCAGGCTTATAGCTTTTTTCTTGATATGTCCTGACCAGTATAATGTACACTTACTCACCTGTATTTAGTAAAAGTATGACACATAAAAGTATTCTCAATGAAGAATTATTTCTAGCTAGGCATTAAAGGCCAAAAACTAATCTGTGTTTGTTCTTACTAATTCCTTAGTGCAACTTACCTGTAAGTATCCATATAAACTTGGTAAACTTGATTAACTTAAATTGCCAACCATAAATGTACCTTTGCGGGCAGAGGCATACATGAAGAAATAGATTGAAATACTGTCAGTATTATACTTCTCAGATGCCAGTGGTTTGGTCTTGATCTTAGATTGAAATAGGCTGAATCAAAGTCATTCATGAAAGGGGTGGAAATGGAACTAAAATACTGTACACACAAGGCCACTGGAGGATGTTAACTTTAGACACAATTTACTGCTGTGCCAATTTATTACCACATCTTCTGGAAATTGTTGCAAATATAAACAAAATGCTAAATATGGGAAAGAAATGTGTTTCTGCTACTATGAATTTCCAGTATTCTGTTCAAATGAAACCACTCTGTGACAGTATTACATCACATTTCATAACAGGGGTGAATTCAGGTTGATATTTTTGCCATTGAGATGACTGAGTGTTGCAATCAACCTGAATTCCCCCTAATAAAAAAGTAATCATGACATAAAATTGTGTTAATATGCAAGAATTTGCATAATATGTGATTATAGAAAAATTCATAGGGCAACGCCTTCATGATATCCTCCCTTATCCTCATCTTTCTGCTTTCATTATTTGAAATATATTTATAATGAATCTATAAAACATTCGTACAGAATTATAAATGGGATTTTTCTCACAGAATTTTTATTACAACTTCAAAACTCCAAATAACTTAAAATATAAACTAGCCTATACATCTTTCAGAAAACATTGCAATTTTATTTATCAAAATACATTTTATTTACCTTGCTCTCCTTTGATTTCGTAAGACATTATGCAAAAAGTAAATAAATGATTCTTTAAGTAAATAAATCCTATTTATTGAATGAAATAATATTCCACTAGAAATTCCTCAAATGTTTTCGTGCGTAATTGTGTGACGAGGTGCACTTTCAGTTTAGCACAAAATAGAATCGGTCAGTCAAAATAAACCTCACGTTTTACTTTTTACTTTTCAAAGGAAACGTCACAGAACAAAGAATAAAATAACTACTAAGTGCAAACATATGAATAATAGTTTTATTACCAAGTGCACATACCTGGAGAGGGACTGAGTGCGCGCTTGCGTGCCCACATCCAAAATAAACAATAGTAAGTAGGATGAAAACAACTGCGTGGACAGTCAAATCCAATTTAACATCCATGCTTCAGTTTGTGTGGGAAAACCAAAACCACGGTTTTGCTCGTAAGACGAGTGCGTAAGGTCTTCTACTGACTTCACATTTTACGGCACACAGTTGTTTATAAAAAGGGTAGTATTGCCCCCTCCCTTCCAAAGAGATCCTAAAAATGACACTGAACCTACGATAATGCCATGAGAGAGATGGATGCTTATTTAGACTGAATAAACACCTTGGTTGTAATGACAAATGTTTCGATCATGCGGAGGTATTTGTGGGTTTCAAGGGGAGCTCTTTTCACGTGTACATGCTGGAAATTTCGCCATGCATTTTGAGGGGGCAAAAAAGAAAAACACAAACCATTAACCCGTGATTGCCTACAGTACTAAAAATGTCTGCCAGCTTTCCAGATGTTAGATACTTTTTCTAAACCACATTACTGTCGCTATATATTATGTAAAATTAGATAACTGAATTTCTATATGGAAATGTCAGTTATAGACTGGAATACACTTTTGGAGAGGCTCTCGAGGACATACTTATAAATTATGAAGTGTGAGGGGTAAAGTGGCTTGTGAGATATTGTGATTGACTATTATAGATTTATTTGTTTGGTTGCTGTCCATGGTACTGGTAACTAACCGAACAAGCTTCTGAATACTGTACATAATGTATGCATAAAAAGGGCATCTCTTTGAACACATTATTAAAACAGCCAGATTACTAAAATAAAGGCTACATTCAGTCATACAACAGGGATTTCACCCGCTTTCCACTAAACATTTTAAAATAAGAAAAGGTAAAAATAATTCACTCTTTAGTTGCAATATCTATTTCAACTTGTAACATTTTGCCACCATCTTATGAACAAAATACTTGACTTTTAAAGTTTAGTTTGAAAACTAAAGTAAGATTCAAAAGTCCAAGACCACTAGTGAAATGCAAAAATTGTTTTTATTTTCTAATTTAAAACAAAATGTATGATCGTCATAATTTAAAGGAGTTTAATTAATTCCACAGTGTCTTCCCTTTTGCTTTCATATTAAAACAACAACAACAAAAAATATTCCCAGATGTGGTCTCAGACTTTTGGACCAAACTGCATAATCAACTTGAAAATGTTAATGAAAACACATGCATCCGTCCTTTTTATATTCTTCCTCCAACCTTGCTACCCGTGTACACAATCTATATAGGCTACAGTATGTGTACATAAATTGTGCAATTATGGAAATTCTAGGGGTTTTTATGTTTATAAATGTTCAGGTACAGTCTGGAGTGCTTCTTCTGGCTTTCTTGCAATATTCACATTCTGGAATGTAAACAATAAATCCCTTTTAGAGACTCATCAGAGTTTAAAAATCATCATTCCATAGAGTTTCATGACTTACAGTGGGTTTGTCCCTGTGAGTGTTCACTGCTTGAACGTTCAAATAGAAGGACTCCACTTTGCATCCTGCAAGGAGGGCATAAACGAACACAGTTTTATTGCTCTAAAGTATGTGTAGCACTTTCCATGAATAGGGTACAGAATCAATGAAGTCGTGTGTAATGAGGGAAAATCGTGTGGTAACAGCACATTAAAACATAACAGGACACCAATTATGTTTGAAATAAAGCCACAGCTATACCGACTCACCATAAGCTAATGGAGTCAGTTTGAGAACAGTATGCAGAGGACACTTCAGATAAGGTAGATCATCTGTGGAGAAATCAGAGATGTATAATTGGCACAGAC
Organism: Cyprinella lutrensis; assembly: GCA_027497675.1. Taxonomy (NCBI): domain Eukaryota; kingdom Metazoa; phylum Chordata; class Actinopteri; order Cypriniformes; family Leuciscidae; genus Cyprinella; species Cyprinella lutrensis. The sequence continues at coordinate 13,799,361 of JAOTRC010000009.1, read as the reverse complement.
AATGCGATCAAAGTGACAATTCCATTTCATAATCTGTGACAGCAGTGTCCAGTTGATTTTGGTTTAGACCTGCACTTTTGTCCAGAAAGTAGGCCAGTAGACAACGCATGACTGCCTGGTGACAGATGACCAGCACATTCTCTTGTCTCTCAAGCTCCATTATGACTGGCTCTAGACGATGCACCAGGTCTTCATATGACTGCAGAACACAGAAAAGGGCATATTTTCCTATATATTTCCACATACAAATTCATTTGAGATGTGGACAGAACTCACTTCACCCTTTGGATATCGGTAGCGGTACTTGTCCTGGTCTCTTAAGGCAAACTCTTCTGGATTGGTTGCCTGAATTTCCTCGTAAGTCATTTCCTCACATACACCCTTAAAATGCCAAGATGCAACTCTGTTACATATGTATTTCATGAGCAATTGTGCATACAACTTTAATTCAGAGCATAGCTTACCGCATCGATTTCATTCAACGCCTTCCACTGTTCATATGGGACGCCCAGTGCCTCGGCTGTCTGTATGGTCCTTCTCATGTGGCTGGTCCACACCTTGAGGTCCTTGATGGATTGACCCCTGATGAACTCAGACAGGGCCTTAGCATACTGAGCAACAAGATAGATGCAATTCTAATCTATATGTTTGTGTTTAAGGAAGGAATTATTCAAATTTATACGACTTCTTGAACAAGAAAAAAAATGTGGGTGTGACTTGATTTTGTCCATTGTGATCATGTCCATTGATTTTGACAGGTGACAAGTTGTCCTTTCCTTACACATGCACAGTACGGTGATTTAATCATTTTAGACGTTTCAGTGTGGAAAAGCAACTTATAATGTGGCATTTCGAAACAAAAATGTGGTTAATGTGGACGTTACAGTTTACCTTTAACATTGCTTTGACACTTTGAGGTGTAAACTGAGATTTTATACTTAGCTTATAATCTAAATCACCTTTAGGCCCTGTGAGGAGAGACCCGAGTCTCCACCGATTCGTCCCCGCAGGTTAAGTTCACTTTCTCCATGGCGGCTCAGATAGATGGATCGTGGAGTGACGTGGATGTTCATGAGGTAATACACAATACGACTCTGCATGTGATCCTGGACCCGGTTTACGAGGTATCTGGATCCCACATTAAATATCTTAATGAAGGAGAGGTGCCTATGAAACAGGGGACAAAGTTTAAAGGAGTTAGGTCAGTAAAATAAGAAATATTTGTAATTATTAAGTAAGTATATAAGTATTGTATGTCGTCACCTTCCTAAAATAATCGCCTACGTTATTTATTGACTTTTTTTTTTTTGCACAAGTCATCTCCTCATGATGCTGGCCACCTCCTCGCACACATCCTCAGTTGAACAGATCGAGCAATTATACTCCTGTAGAATAATGGCCTATTTCAAGAGTGTGACTTAGGCTGTTTTAAGTCAAAAGACAATGAGAGTTAGGAAATTTTACAAGTTTTTCAAGATGGCAGATCCATCAACAAGAATTATAGAGAAGAACGAAATAAATATCATATATTCAATTATTTGTTCAGTTTTTTGTGTTTTCTGAGAAACCTGAAAAAAATCACTTTGACAACTGCTTTGATACAATCTGTATTGTGAAAAGCGCTATATAAATAAATGTGACTTGACTTGACAATTATTTTAGGAAGGTGATGATGTAGTAGGTAGAAGTTATGAACAATAACAATATGAAAGCTGCAGTCCGCAGTTTTTCCTCTTTGTCGCCACCTCTGTTCGAAATCTGTAATTGCATTCATTCGCGGAATTATCAACTTTACGTGAGTTGTACTTCGACACAGCAAAGCGCAGAGGAACACAATGTTTGAGGGGAGTGTGCAGCTGTCAGTCACCATGCCGGTGTCTGACATTCAGAATTACAGATTACTCTTTTTGGAAGCATGACCAACGTAATTTTCACCAAATGTCCTCTGAACTAGTAAGAAACACTTTTACATACACTTTTGTTCTGGTTCTGACACTGCAGAAAATCGCGCTAATTAAATCTAACAATCGCTTAAGTCATCTTATCACGCAAACCCGTTGTGTACAGATGTGACGTAATGATGCAAGACATGCTCGAATCTCCCGCGGAAGTCCACCAGTACTGGAGTTAAAAACATTATTACAAGCTTACCGCTTTGAAACGAACTAAGCAAGCGGATAGTTTTGAACACTGGGTGTTATATATGTATTTTCTCAATGTATTTTGGATCATTTTTGACCCCAAAAATGCTACGGACTGCAGCTTTACATCGACTTTGGCAGCAGTGTACTTGTCCTTTTCCTCATCCAGGGAGACATAGGACATTTTGTAGCAATCAATACGTTTCAGGAAGTCCACCAGTGCTTCCTCTTTGTCGTAGTTTTCATAATCCGGGCTGCTTAATTTTACTTGCTGTCAAAATACATCAAATAAAACAAACGAGCAAATAATAAAATTATACTCTTAATAGTTTCACATTATAAATGCTTTAATAAAACAATCTTACCATTATATTTGCCTCAATGATTTCAGGGTCGTCACAAATCGACTCAATGAAAAACACCTGGACATAAACATTTCTTATGAAATGTTGGTTGCTAAAAATGACAATTTTACAAAATATTAAAGTGTGACAATATTTTAACTGTTTTTTAAAATGCTTTATTCTTTAATGTCAATAAATTGTTTTCAAGACAAAAAACAGACAAATATGCAATAAAAACAGCTATTTTCAGCAATCCAAATATAGCTCACTCCAGAATTAATATAAACAATATTTAAGGTTAGTGGGCAGGCAGTTGGTTTATGTGACAAAAAGCTGTTACCACAATAAAATGGTTTATTCAGCATATACTACTGAGGCATCCACTTCATTGACTTCCATTCAAACAGAATGGACTCGTCTTCCCATCGGGATCCTGACATATTTTTATCTGAGGCTCCCCCTAGGGCAATGGCTTTGGTTGAAGCATTTTACATTAATAAATACCTTAATTTATAAGGTATTTATCTTTATAAAATATCTTTGAAAGCTATCATTTTGAGGTAACATCGCACAAATCATCACATTGCACGTTAGGGTTAGTGTTAGATGTGTGTAGAGGGAGACTTTAATAAAGCAGACTGTTGAATAAAAGTAAAACCCTGCTGCACCTGCCTTGTAGCCCTTCTCCTTTGCAAAACTGATGATGATGCCTCTTCTCTCCCTCGTGGTATTGGTAGCATCAAACACCTGTGAAGAGTATTTGTCAGAGATTGATTTACATTTTAAGAATTTGTTGACCCCCTGGAGAATTCCAGTATTAATAATCTCTATTGTACTAAGTTATTAATAGCTTGGACAGACAGCATAACTGTTATCCATTACATTCTTGACTCACTGCTACTTGTCCCTGCTCCTTAGAGAAGTAATTGGCAATGTCCTTAATAGCATTTGAGGCACAGGCTCTGAAAACATAGTTACAAAAGACAAATTCAGTTCTCACATTGAGTTCAAACATATTTAGAAGTTATATATAGTCATTTTAAATGTATTGTACCTGCGGATTTTCATGGCCTCCTCATTGTCTGGACGAAAAAATTCATAGTTCTTGTATGTCTGCACAGCCTCCCTTCGATACTGACCTAAATTAAATACTTTGCATACAACAGCACAATAAAAATAGTTTGTTAGCAAACAATTTATACTGCTAACATAAGCAATGCTTGCCATTAAGAGCTGATCACTTACATGATGCATACACTCACCTTGAGTTGGCACTCCAATCCAATTTAAGTATCGGGTTAACTTTTTGGAGATGTAGGTCTTCCCCCTGGCCGGCAGTCCAATCATCACAATCAGTGTAGGACAGTTTGTAAACTGGGGCCTTGAAGCTGTGGACCAAAATAAAACATTGACTTTAAAGTATGAGTAGGTTTCGATCACATCTCAAGGATTGAGATGTTCTATGCATTCACAAGATGATGTCAATATAATATCTATTAGATAGCCTGAATTAAGAATGTAAGAGGTACAAGGAGAGGACTGGCATAGCTTATGGCAGCATCAACAGAACATGCAGGAACCCATTCAATTCTGCACTGAAACCTGTCCATCATCATTAGATTGTCATTGATTCTGTACTGATTTGTACTGAGACGGCAGGGTAGGGTTATTCATATGACTTGGATAGCGAAGAAAGGCTGAATGTATAAAAAACTACTTAAAGAACATCCCTCAGCAACCATGGAATCACACTGGTGATGAAGTCAACTCCGGAACTTAATATTCCTTTTTTATTACGTTGCCACAACTGAAGAAACAAAGCTCTCAAGAACACAATTTGCTGCATGGAGCCGCTTCAAGACGGTATGTGAGCAAATGTAGACAAAGGAAGCAGGCAGGGCTGAAGTTCACAACACATGGGTTGATCATCTACAAGAGGTTAAGAGCCTTAATGCACCAACAATTTGAAAGGACAGAGAAAAAGCAAATGGCAAAAAAGATACGGAAAGGCAGGTGAATGAAAATTTCCCCTCACTTACATCCTCTCCTCTGGCTTGAGGAACTGTTCATCCCTGGCACCCATATCTTGAGCAGAGGTGTCTGTGTGAGCTCCTTCTGCTCGGAGGACATGTTATTGGGCCCTGCACTGCGAACTATGTTTAGAAACTAAGAACACATGGCTGGGTTCCCATCAACCTTGTTTCAGCTCAGGTCACCTGACTGAGGCGGGAACAGGTGGGAGGAGACACAGGTTTGGCATGGTGGAGAGACAGAATCCTGGCTGTCATTGGTAATTGACTTAATTAACCCTTCAGAGGCTTTGAGCCAGTCACTTTTGGCTTCATGAGAAAAGTGATAGCCATGCCTAAATAGAAATAAAACATGTTCAGATATGTTCCAGTATATATTTTCAAAATTGTCACAGTTAGTCTTAATTATATAGTGTCTTCATTTGTAAAGTTCTCAAAAAAAAACTATACACACACATATACA
>JAOTRC010000009.1:13736083-13754865 GCA_027497675.1 Cyprinella lutrensis | reverse complement strand
TTACCTAGTAATTGTAGTTACTAAAATAAGTACATAGTATTTACATGGGTAACTGGACTGTAAAAGGAAGCGTTACCCAAATGTCACTTCTGCATTTTTCTCAGTAGATAATAGTGACTAATCTTTATTATGCCTGTTACCAAAATGTCCTGCACTGGATTCAATTCATTTGGAAGAACGTGTATGATAAGCACATGTCTTATCAACCAATTGTCTTGTCAAAGACTTGATTTTCCTTGACTTTTTTCCCTGAATAAAGAAAACAAAGGTAATACTTTTAGATATTTGAAGGACTTTACGTGTACAAGGTATCATATTAAAACTGTTTGATTTGTTGATGTACTTAAAACTTAACGAGAGTTAAGTGTGCTTTGTCTGTAATCTAATTTATGGATAATAAGTTTCCAAATCAACAGAGACATCTGTTTGTATCATTAGCGTGCAGCTGAGACATTCAGGAAACGCGTTTTTTTTTTTTTTGTCCCATGATCTAACCGAAGATTACAATCACAAGTGTTTGAAAGCCATATCCTTCACATCACATACTAGAGATGATTTAGCTGTGAGTTTACTGAGTTTGTTTTTTGACAGGAAGCAGTCAGAAGCGAGGTGCACCGAACAGTGCATGCAGGAGAAGTGGGCCCTGCCAGTGTGGTGAAGGAGGTACATGTTTCCTCTTTTGCATAGCATTTAAAATATAGAATTCAGCAAGAACACGCCAAACACACAAAATGAGCTTCGCACGGCAACAGTGTTTGTCCATCTGCTTTCTGTTGTACAGATGGAAAATTGTGTAACAATGCGGGGTCTGTTCTTAACTATCAGCTTTAGAGTGATTCTGTGTGGAAAATCTGTCTGTGAAGTACATTTACTTCCCAAGTACTAAATCATATGGCACATATTTCAGAAAACACCACAACTGCTCAGCTCATTTTTCAAAATGTCACGCCACAAAAAAACAAAAAATCCCCACCCTGAATATTTTTGCCAACCATTCGCATATGTTCCCTTTGCAGGCCGTGGAAGTTCTGAAAGCAGAACGCATTGGACATGGATACAACACGCCTAAAGATCCAGCGCTGTACCAACAACTGCTCAAACAAAACATGCATTTTGAGGTAACGGAAGATGGCAGCTTTCTGACAGTTGCAGAAATCACTTTAAGATACACACCCACATAAATGTACATCATTAGTCTGATAAAATATGCATTGATATGCATGACTTTACAATGTGTCATATAGATCTGCACATTGCACGCCAGTCTTGGCCAAAGTGCTCATATACAATAATGGCCCAATGAGAAATGATGATAAAGATTTTCTCAGAACTGATTAAAAAGACATTAATACTTTTATTCAGAAAAGATGCATTAAATTATTCAAATGTGACAGCAAAGACATTTATGTCGTCACAAAAGATTTAAATGTATATAATTTAAATGTATATTAAAAAAATGTATAAACATTGATGATAATAAAAATAATAAGAAGAAATGTTTTCTGAGCAACAAATCAACATGTTAGACTGATTTCTGAAGGATCATGCCACACTGAAGACTTGAGTAATGATGTTGAAAATTCGGCTATATTATCACAGGAATAAATTTCATTTTAAAATATATTAAATATTAATTTTAAATTGTATTTTTTTTTTAAAATAAATGCAGTCTTGTTGAGCATGGTAGACGTCGCTCAACATTTTTTAAAAATCTTACTGCATGAATTTAAACTTTTAAACAGTAGCGTGAATATAAATCCATTGCTAAATCTTATATCAACGTTCGACACGTGCAATAATACAAGGATAGACATCAAACTGCTGTTTCAATTCTTTCAAATAAATCTAAAATTGCATTAACAAAAAATGCTCATAAACGGAAAAGATTACATTAAAACATACATTTTTTAACACTAGTTCTTGAATTCTGATGTTAAATCCAGTATAGTTTATATAGAATTGTGTAATACTCTATAGTATTTAATGCAATTACATCAGAACCAACATTAAATAATTAAAACAAATGTAACTTTCATTGAAGTAAAATATTTGAAAGGGGGAGGGGGGAAATCACTTCAAAAAGATGAATATTGGATACACATATTGTATAGCCTACATATATACATACATATAATACCATACACTCACACTTGCTAGTACATTATGCATTTTGATGTTTGTTATCTAAAATATTTGACACAGATAACCAGATACTATTACATAGGTTATGGCCACTTACCCTGATATCTTCGTTATGTAACATCTGATTGGGTGATTAGCTGTGCGCTCCTTGGCCTGAATTGGGTGTGTCAGAGAGACATGAAAGCTGCATCATGGGGCTCTGGACAGAAACGGGACTGAGTTGAACATTTCCTGAAATATAAACCCATACAGCCCTCTAGTGGACAATTTAGCTAACATCTGGGTTTATACATGTCACTGTACAGTCTCAGTGTACTAATATTTACATTTTTGCTACAAGAATATTTATGAAATGTTTAAAGGAGGTTATAGACATACACATACAATGTTCAACATCACTGTGATCTTGATGATGTTTGTGTGTGTTCTTGTTTTAGACGTGTCCTATCTCTAGCAGACTGACTGGAGCCTGTGACCCAGACTTCACTAAACATCCTCTCATCACGTGAGAATAGGTTTATTTACTTCATTACATTTTTTTAATGCATGTTCCTGGACTTATTGTGAATGATTTATTGGTGCATGTTATTCCACTTTTTTCACCAGTCAGGCCATTTGGGTGATGTCAACAAATACCTATTTTAACAGTTTAAGCAAACTCCCATTCGGTCTGATTTCATTTCTGTTGCGTATAACGTCCACTTTTTCAATCTAATCCATTCCCAAAAAATAAAACAGGTGTACCGCTGTACATTTTCAATAATTGACTACTGTTTCACTCAGAAAAATCGCTCATTTCGGAAAAAAAATTGGGCAATTCATATTAGAGCTTTTCACACTGTGCTTAACCACAGGTTATGTTGGTCTAACCCCCGCTTTTAACCCGGGTAAAGGAACGTTTCACACTTGTAATTTAGGGTGTGTTCACATATGGCAGCTTTGGTTCGATTAATATAAACTCGGTGCGATTGCTCTGTTAGTGTGGTTCATTTGAACAGTTCATTGTGAACACTGTAATCTGAACCTTAGTGCACACCAAGCACGTGGACAGACACCTCTGAAAAGATGAGTCTCAGTCCAATTCAAAATGAACTCTGGCGTGGTTCGACTGAAATATGAACGCAACACGGACTAAAGAAATCCAAGCGAACCAAAAACAGGATTTGATAAGATGCGACACTAAAAAGGACAGAATGCTTTAGCATACTTGACATTTGTCCCCGCAAATGCTGAAAATTGTCTATGACAAAGCCTAGCATCTCACCATTACATTCAAACACTCCAAAATTCATCCACTCCATACTAAATTACAAGTGTGAAACGTTCCTCAAGGGGTTAAAAGCAGGGTTTAGAACATAACCCAGGTTAAGTGCAGTGTGAAAGCCCTAAAGTAACCTAGGATTCCTTTGAATGACCCAGGGTTAACTAGTTGGAAGTGTGAAAGGAAAGCCCTGTTGTGTTTCAGATTCAAGAAGGACAAAGCCAACTACTCCTTAAACACAGATGATCCTACCATATTTGACGCCGACTTGAACTCAGACTACGAGGTGGCGCAGAAATACATGGGCTTCACTGAAGAAGAATTCAAGAGACTGGTGAGATGCAATTTGCCAAAAACACTCTAATGGAGTCCAAGATACAAATATCATGGAGAAAATGATTTTAATTATCCCGTCTGCTTCCCTTCCTACAGAATATAAATGCAGCCAAGTCCTGCTTCCTTCCTGAAAATGAGAAAAAGGAGCTTCTTAATCAACTTTACAAGGCCTATGATATGGTGCAAAGCACCAGCTTTTGAGTACTGCGCTGTTGTAAACAAGTATGCAGTGAACGGAGCCTTTCAGGGCATATGCCTTTTCACAAGTGAATGTCGGTCCTGATTCCTTAAAACCTGGAGAACTCATACATATTTCTCAATTTAATAATTACACTAAAATAATAAAGACCATAAATACAACCCTCCATCAAAGATTTAACCTAAGACGAATAAGTGCATTAAATAAATGTTACATTTGTCTGTATATTTCATTAACCACTGATTTTCATCTACATGGACACTTTTTTCCTCAGGTTTTGTAATATCTGTCGCCTAAACATTAAATATTAGTCTTATTTCATATTTACATATTCACTTTATGCTATTCCCAGTACATGCACAGAATATGACCATAATCAAGAAAAATATGCTAAACTGTACAATGTATGAAAGGTGCTATGTGAATAATGAATTTAGTACCTCAGCTTCCTTTTTTTTTACAGTGGTAAGAATGTATAAATCCAAAACGTCAAACCAGAATATGATCTTATGTATGGTGCTTATCTTATGTACATTGTATAGCCTGCATTATTCAAACCTTTGGGTAACAATTAAATGACTATTAATATGCCAGTTATTATTAGATGTTACCGGGTCTGATGATGAAATGCTGTGCAAAACCTTTTTAAATTTTGTCGTTGCCTTGTTCCAACACCAGAGGGCATTTACCAAAAGACGATTCATAGAACTCAGGTTTGGAGTTTACCAGCTTAGTGAAAAATATTCGTGTCAGGTTTTACATTTCTGTTGTATAACTTAAACTGCATAGGAAAACATTAGGACGAATACTGTGGGAAGGAAGGGACTGTGAGCTTTCATTGGATAAATAATCAATACAATACAAATAATTTTACATATTAATGCCCGTGTGATTCTTGACTTCGGTATGACAAATGTTTTAATGTTATCATTTCGCTGTTGTCGATGGCACCTTTGTATCCGCATAGTTAAAAACCGATGCTACTTTCACGGCGTTCAAGGTAAACTTATGTAAAAGAAATAGAAACAGCCATCTAAAATGTAGTTAGACTCATGTTAATTACTGTAGCACATTTACATAGAAAAACGATGCTGAGGAATTTGAATTGCCCCTTAATTTAGCCTAATATTTTTCTTAATTATTTTTGAAAAGTAGGCCTATTAGTATAATTTCAACTACAATTTTATGTTCACATATTTATTTATTTGGTTGGTATAATGACAATCCATTATCATAATTTTCTCAGTGACTGAATGTTTAATGTGAATTAAGACACTGAAAGCGAAATAATGTCATTCCTGTTTATTTTGAGGTACTTCCATTTATAGTCACTATATGCGATGTGTTTCAACAAGTGTTTTTTGAGAGTTTGACAAAAACCACAAAACAGTGCCAGGAGCAGTAACTTACTACATAAATATAGTTAATTATGTTACATTTGTGTTACAAGAAGTATAGAAACAAATCTCTTCAGACCTCAGGCAATATGAGAATTCTGTTCTATAATCAGAACTTCTTCTGTAGTGGTCATTGTTTTTAAAAAAAGAGAATTAAAATTGAGCCATCCATGTCAGGCAGTAACAAAAAGGCTATATTTGGTACTTTATAGTATACAGTAGCTCAACATGAGATTGAACGCTTTAGTTTTAAGTTTAGGTTGGAAAAATATCAAAAAGCCTGTGCTTCTGTTCAACCTCTGTTAGAAGAAAACAACTTTCCCCTCACTCAGCGCTGTGAATGAACACAGTCCGTGACGGATTCGTCCCATTTAGTGGTGTTTACAAAGGCAGTGACTTCTCCATCTCTTAGGCACTCAACAGCATGCAACGGGTGGACCTCCACCTTAATGGCAGTCTATGAGAGGAACTCTTCACTGTTGCCTGATGAGCAAAGATGAGGAGAATTTTGATGAGAAAAGGAGAGAACTCCTCAGCTTTCCTCTCTCCTCCGGGGCATTCTTGATCTTTATGACGGTCCCTCTTTCCCCTGATTGTCCTGGCTCCCAGAGGCCTCTGCATCAGGGGCTGGAGATCCAGAAGCATCTACCTCTACAAGACACAGATGTGACAAAACGTACTGCAACATTACATGTGCACATCCCCAGCTACGCATTCTCGACAGGGTCCTCATGGTCATGGGAAAGTCTCAGGTTATTTCAGAGATAAAACGGTGCCAAGAATGTGAGCTAAGGAAACTGGGTCAAATAGAGACAGATGCGGCTCTTATTTCAGTAGGAAAGAGTTGAAAAAGTTCCCATACGAATAGGAAACGGTCAAGGAAGCGGTTATTGTTGAGAGGGCAGATAATAAATCTTTGTGAATGGTGACAGCCTCCATTCAACCTCACCAAACCCATTTGTGTTTAATCTGGACGCTGTGACCTCACAGAGTCGTGTCCTGGATAAAGTAAGGGACATTTTGAAAGAAAAGGCCAGTGAAAGTCTTCGGTTCACATCCTCTTTTGTAAACTACACTTGTAATGTGTTCGTGTATCTCAGTCTTATCGTATTCACAAAGCAATTCATTAAGGGAGCCATACAGATGCAGTGTTGCATAATAAACATGACCGAATAGACCACTGGCAGTCAAGAGACATTATCAGTTCTTTTAATCACATGAGCAGCACTAGTTGGGCAGAATTACATATACGGATTACTGTCAAAATACATTTTTAAAAAGTACTGTGTTAAATGTTTTAAGTTAGGTTAGCTTTCATAGCATCATAACCACTTCATAGTTTTCACTTACTTATTTTCTTATTTTCATAACATGACATTTCAGTATAAAACTGTATATAATCGAATAGATACATTACAATAAAGAGGACCAATGGCAACTCTTTATGGAAATAACTGCAAGATTTAACAAAAAAAAGTCTGAAATTATTAACGAAAAGTTTGAAATGAAGAAAAAAAGAAGAAGAAGAAGGATATGGAGTTGTTGAAGGAGGAAGTGAAGATGTCGATGACAACAAAAGAGGATGGAAAAGGAGCAAGAGACTAAGAAGACAGAAGATGATTATGAAAAAGTAAGGAGGAGGATGTTGAAGATGAGGACAACTCAGAAATGTCAATACAGGTGCTGTCTTGAAAGATGAACTGAAAAGCTCTGTGTGTGACGTACCTGCAGCTTTCAGGTCCATCTGAGCCATGTCTTTGGTTAGTTCACTGGTACCCACCACTACCGTCTCTCCTTTAATGTCCGGCACCGCGTTCCTGCGACCTGTACGATCACAGTTTATGAACTCTGAATATGACGCCTCAACGTCCATCATCTGCTCACAAACTGCCCACTCATTACACCTAAAAGAAACAAAAAACAGACAAAACGATATATCACTTACGGTCTAGAAAGAAAGAAATCCACCAACAGTTAAACAAAAAACTCTTTAAGAACTCCATTTAATGAGCTCTGAAAAGAAATCCTGACAGAGAAAAGCTGTGACTCTCTCAGTTCAGTAATGCCCATGACAGAACACTCCATCTGATGAATTGGAGTAATTATTACTTCAGGGGCTCTATTTCAACGCTAAAGTTAATAGATTCAGCCACTGAACTCATTTCATGGCCTAATTATATAAGAGAGCTAAAAAGCACTCATCCAAACCTGGACGCATTCGTCATTCTTTTCATGCTTGTTTACACTCCGGGTTTCTTGCGAGTATCCCTGCAAGCTTGCAAATGGAGCTTTATTGGCACGTAAACAAGAGATAAAACCCAAAGCGATCGATTAGACACTTTTTGGAGCTCATCAAACAGCTTTCAGAAGGAGAGTCATGGGTAGGCATTATGCTAAGAGAGGAATCCTCCCGGATAATGCATCCAAAAACACATTAGCTACTCACTCACTAAGTTTCTAAGTCAACCTGAAATCCAAAAAACTACCTCATTTACTTTTAACCAATGCTGCTGATAACGTCTCAAAAGCAACACTAACGTTACTTCTTAAGGTGCTACTCAAAAATAATCTTACATCAATTCATTTCATCTCTGAAATGCCTTTCCTTTTTTGGCTGAGATCGCCAACCACTTGGCATTTGGAGACAACTTTAAGATCCAATCAATTCATGATGGATTAAATTAAGTTCCGTTCTTCATTTTCATCTTATCGCATTTCCTGTTTCACCCGAGAGGAGTCACATTGGGCTGCAAATACTATTGTTGACTTGATGCAATTTATGACTCTAAATACCACCAATTTGTACAGCTGGTCTGTCTGAAGAGATGGGACAACAGAAGGAGGAATATTCCAGAGGAATGTGAGAGGGCGAGGGAAAGACGACAAACACAAATAAATGTGATGCTATGTGTTGGAAGCAGAGGGGGAGGTGTGACGTGTGAGGGAGCAACAAGCAAAGAAAATTACAGGGGAGAAATCTTTGTGCTAGCCTTCACTGCTCATCCCTCCTTCCCTTGAATCACCTCTCTCTATCCCTGCATTTCTCTTTTCATCCTTCAACCCTCCTGTTTTTTTGTTCTTTTTATAGTTCTCTCTTCCTTCCTATTATTCTCAAATGCTCCAGTAGTGCCAACCAAATCGGGGGTGTAGGAACGGTCTGAAAAGTGGGAGGGACTTTAACTTGAAAAGTAATGATTATATCCCAAAATGTGGGGAGCTGAACATAGAGATTTCTGCAGAGAGCAAAGGATGCCCATGTCAGAATGTGTTGCAACAGAACAGAAGTTAACTCTTGGACAACAATTTTGTGGAACAAAGGGGTCGAAGTTCGGCTGGTTCAGTTCAGTCAGCCCCTGCTAGATGATGTAACCACACTATCTACTGATGGTCATTTAAAGGGTTGGTTGATTGCGATTTCACTTTTTTCATTTTAAATAGTGTGTAATGTTGCTGTTGGTGCATCAACAGTATCTCCAAAGTTGCAGCGCTGAAAGTTCAGTGTAAGCAGATATATCGTCTTTTAAAAATCAGGAAGTTTAATGTCGACAAAAACGACTCAAATGGGACTACAGTGGGTTTTATACGTAACTAACCCATACATTTACATCAACCCTCCCTTCGGAATATACAAAAAGGGCATGCGCATATTTCTGGGGCTCGTCGAAAGTGTGTTATGTTCACCCAGCTGTCAGGTCTTCTGTGTTCGGGCTTCCCACAGATGCTGTAGTTCGTCAACAATGCATACAATTTATGTTTGATTATGTTCCTGAAAATTACAATCGGAATTTAGCTCTCTGTGCTGCGCATTTTACAAAAGACAGCTTCCAGAATCTCTGCGAATTCAACACCAGGTTCAACAAGAAACTGTTACTAAAACATGAAGATGTTCTAAAACCAGAGGCAGCAGTTGTTGGGCCACAACCTGTAAGTAGGCTAAATAATTTGATGAAAAATGAGACTTTTAAAAAAAGAAAAACCATGAATACATGTTATATTGCACCCCATAAACACAATCACGCAAAGAAAAAAAAGCAGTAAACCACCCCTTTAAAGTAGCCATGTATTATTTAGCACAAACTCTACTACCCTAAGGAACTCAGCAATGTTCAAGGAAGCTCCACATGGCTATCGTTTACATAATTTAGCATCACAATGAAGAGGATCTGCAGTGTTTTCCTGAACTGTTTGCCACTATATCCCAGTCTGTGCACATTCAACACTGGCCAATGTGTGTTTTAGCAGGCTGAGTCATCCACATAACGTCAGCCAGCACCAGCATGTCAGTTACCTGATATACCCAACCTCATTTTCGCCCAGGACCTTGAGAAGTGTGAGCCAATTTCACTTTCATGCAAACTTTGCTGGCGTATTCTCCAAATATCAGCCTGATTATGCAGCATCTATAATTACAAGCACTCACATGTCCTAGGTAAAGCAGGCAGATTTGTATTGGTGTGACCGAATTCAGCAAAGGTCAGGCAGGGGTCACAGCCGATAAAGAAGAATTTGGAACAGTGGCCTGCAGAGGGCCTAACTCCCCAGTGAAGAGACAAACTAAAGAAAGAGTCACACGAAGTGAGGCTTTTAAAGAAAATCTTCCCCAACAAAACACAAGCTGTGCTCTATTGAAAAGTGTGCATAATAATGTCTTTTCACAAACGTTTAACACCCCCAGTTGATGTCTGACAACAGTGTAAAATTACTGTGCTACTGGGACAACAAACTGAATTGCAAAAGTAGGCCTTTAGGAAAAAAAGTAAGGTTTCCACAAAAATATGAAGCAACATAACTGTTTTCAACATCGAACAATGTTTTTAAACGCCAAATCTGCATTTATGAAGGATCATGTGACACGATCCCAAACGTTTGAATGGTGTATAGATATATACGCATTTATTTTTTTCATTTAGTTAGAATTATTTTTCATAGTATAGTTAATATATCTGATACCAAGTGCCCAATAGTTCTCCAGCCTGGAAATCCTTATATAAAAGTTTCTATATTTAGTGAGTTTATCTGGCACCAGGGGGCCGTTGCTTTGCTTGTCTCAAATGTACAGTGTTCAGTTACTTTCCATTTACTCTCCCAAATTTCATTACAATAAAGTGACACTAAAGGTAATTTGATATATTTTCCCTTGCATGTGACCCAGCTTACTGAACCAAATCTTTTATTTGCAGATGGACAGGGAACGGGAGTCAACTGCGGCTAGGCAGCGTCAGAGGACAAACGACGCAGGTGTGTGCCCAAATCCCTGAATATCCCCAAAACACCTCAAATACCAGAGGGAAAACGGCTCAGCTCACCCTTAGCCGGCAGTCCTTGAGGGATCCAGAACGAGAGGCTAACAAAACACCAACTTGAGCACTGACATGTTTATCATTTACATGAGTTCTGCGTCGCCAGCAGGCCTAAACATATGACAAATTCATGGTTAACCTTTATTTAAATGAAATAAAACATCATCATCAACAACAGCAAAGCAGTGAAACAGAGTCACGCTTTCACTCTCACTAGATGTTTGGATATGTCCTGTCTAAAACAGTCTGCACAGCCCACTGGGTACATAAACTCATTGCTCATTTCCATATTTGGACAAATCATGAGATATTAGGATCATGAGAATGAAATCCAGCCACTCAGTCGGCCAACAAGATCTTCACTCAAGTTAATCACTGGTCGACTGACATTAGGAGCACTGCCGACATTTTTTATACTCGGTAACTTCCATGCACTACTCCTGTGTGTGGACAAGTCCAATTATAACAGAGCTAATTTACGTATACAAGTCTTAAAGCCACAGTTAAAATAAAATGCAGCCTGTGTAATTATAAAGTAACAAATGTGGACTTGTATATGTACATTTCACCACTGAAAGTAATTCTCTTAAGAGAAATGATGTCACTTTCCTCAGTTAATGAAGCCTGCGTCACACCGCTGGGTTCCTAGAAAACTCCATAAATGGCCCTTCGGCAAAATTATCTGTCTTAATTATCAACATCACGGCTGTGATGGAAAGACATCCTAGACCACAAATTTCACAATTCACAAACCTCGGGAGGGAACGACACTTCCATGAAAAGCAAAGAGTTCAGACGGAGACTCGGGAATGTACACTAAAGGGAAATAAAATGACTCTGCTCGTGGTCCTATGTAATGATATTAACCTCAAATACATTTTGTGGACAAATACATGCATCTCCCATAGTCATGTGGCTTTGAAGAGTAGAAACCAACAGGAATACTTAGTGAGTCTCCAGTGCTCTCTAGTCCATCAAACCGGCCACAGGGTGTGTCAAAATATGCCTAAGCAATTACATGGATGGTTTAAATACTTTTTGTTCATAACTGCTTGACTTTGTCCATCAGTCCCTGGCTTGAAAGGGCATTCAGCCACTCTCAGCAGACTGCTGACTTTATTCAGTCAATAAAGAGCCTCTTCCGTGAAAGCCGGAACTGGACAAGGAAGATGGGACCCTTGAGACAAGAAACCCTTACCCCTCAAAAGGCAGGAGATGAATCGTAATTGCAAGAGACTTAAGTCGCATTTGCACTGCAGGTCTTAATGCCCAATTCCAATTTGTTAACTATATCCGATATTTGCATTTACTCTATACACTTAGCGAAACAACCCAAGTACTGATCTGGAAAAGCTTAGCCTGGGAAGGAAGTAAAAACAGTGTAATTTGCAATGGAAGCAGACAAGATAATAATACAAGCTTTTGCTTTCCACACCATCTTTAAAGTTCAGCAATCATTTGGTCTCCTGAGGCGTAGGGAAAAGCCCTTGATGCAGCCTGAGCAAATGTAGCAATGATCGCTGCTGTAATCACTGTGGTTGGTACGTCATTCGTCACCATCACTTTTTCAAAGACGTATGACTTGATTGATCTGTCCGCATACACGGCAGATGCAAAAAGCACGCATCCGATTGTTTCATTCGATTCATTTCCACTTCTGAATGAGGCCTAAACCGATCTGAGAATATCAAAAACCATGTGCTTTTTTCTGCTTACTTATTCGTGGGTCATTTCTGATCTGTGCCACATAGGAGGGAATATAAAAATGTATTCATTTATTTTATTTGGAATTGGGTCACTTGAACAATGTAAATGTGACCTTCAACTAGTTCACTTAGACACTTGATCTCTACCCAGATCACCTCTGAACTGAAAGGCCGCAAACTAATCTCATTAAACCTGCTGTAACATGAGCATTGTCAATCATGGATGGAAAAGTTTCTTTGTTCTCTGTCACCGTAACACTCGAATCATATAACGGCACAGTACAGCAGCGGGAGCCCATTATTGGAGCCATGAATACAGTGTGAATAAGCACACCTGCAAAGCAAATAGGTTTCATTTCTAGTCCTACATCCTTGCTCCTGTCGACCTAATGAATGGGGGAGATTCTGAACAGAGTGTAACGGGAGCTCTTACTGATAATAATCTACAAAGGCCCGAGCACCCAGCGGAGGATACAAGTCCACTGCTACAATTATACATGGGACCCTCTGTGCCTCTGAGAGAAATTAAATGTCAAATCTGGTGGTGGCAGAAGTATGCCCTTACAAACAGTGAATTAATTTAATTAATTAAACATTTCCTGAAGGAGTAAACCTGCATTTTTTACAATAACTTCCAACTTCACCTTTATTTAGGTCCACCAGGGGGCAATAAGTTTTACAGCAAGGCATAGAGACAGACAACAATTAAAAAACATAAAATGTAAAGACAATACCCTGACCGTGAATAAACTCCTGACCCTACTAACTCCCTCCATTGCTAAGTTTAGAAGGAAAATGGCTGTGGGAATAAATTAGTATCTATTGCTCTTAATTAGAGTAAATCTAAACCGCAAAGTGGGAAGGTAGGGTTCTCAAACTCAAGAGTGAAGGGGATGGGCATTAACTGATAGATTTAGCTTTCCGTACCACCTGTCTATCGTGCAGGTCAGTAAAATAGACATAAATCACAATCACATTTTGATTATGTATGAACAAACAAATTAATAAATGAAGAAATTATTCAACAAATGTTCAATGCGATTAAGAATGTTGAACCCATTTTGATTTTGAACGAACAAATTAATGAATGAATAAATAGTCTTCAATTTTAAGCACGTTTGTCAAATAACAGTTCAGATGCTTCTGACATATTGCACTCATTCTCTCTTTATGTGGTGATCCGTTGGGTTCGCAATAAAAACCAACGAACAAATAAAAGCACAAAATAAACAAACAAACAATTCATTGAATAAACCAATGATGGATTGAACAAAAATTTCAATAAACAAACAAATTAATAGATGAACTATATTACTGAATGAACAAATATACAAACAAAAGCACAAATACGCGAACAAACAAACACAACTGAACAAACCAATGGGGACAAGCTTATACATAGAAATTACAATCGTCTTGTCTTATTTCCATCAGACAGACATGCATATTCTGCTGACTACAAGAATTTCAGCCCTTTTAAAAAGGAATTTAAGATGGCGGCGTCTGTTCTGCTGATTACGTTTAAAGCTCCAGTTTTGGGCAAGACGTAATATAATATCTTCCATGGAATAAAGTGAGCCTGAAAAATGTCCCTGACTGTCTTTATCAGGGAAGAGTTTCTTGACACCACAGCGCTACATCTAATCAAGTTGAATAGACTCCAGCCTGTCTAAAGAAGCAAGCACATTTAGCTGCTCTTGAGATAAGTGCACCAGCTCCAGCACTCCCCTTTTTATGAGCCACAACTCAACTGAACGAACACACACTTTGTGTTCACATGACGTAAGTGACTGCTCAGTCCAAGAAGGGGAAAAAACACCCTTTATCCACCATTACACAGGCATTGGTTTTTTTTTTGGCAATGGTTTCAACTACAATAGAAAAAAACTCACAATTCAAAGTTCATTTGTTGTCATCCTATGTATCCTTCCTCTTTTTGAAGGGCCTTGCTTTGCGTGTCCACAACTATTTTTCTCAAGCAACATCAAAAGAGCCATTGCCTGAATATCCATGAATAATATTACTCAGGGCCAGGATTACTCCACTGACCAAGCATTTTGTGCTATCATGACTTTTTAAATGCCAACTTTACAGTCCCCAAGCACTTCAGCTGCACTTTCACAGCCTCTTATCAGCATGCTATAACATTTCCCGGCACATGTTCAGCTTCTCCAGGAAAAGGTTATGAGAACACCGCAAGGGAACTTTGCTGGTGCATACACGTTCTCACTGCACCTAAAATGAGAGGGATCATTGACCACATTTTACAAAATAAAGTTAATTACATTCAAATGGGCAAATAACTCTAAAGCAAAATAATGCTTACGAATGACAGAAGTCAACAGACAGCAAAAGGAAAAATGAAATAGCATAATATTTAAGCTTAAAAATATAAATATACTGTCTGCCAAATGTTCAGACTTATTCTCTCAAATAAGATTAACTCATGAAAATTACACACTATAATTGTAGGAAAAATGTCATGTATCTGAAAAATGTCATGAATGTCTTGTTTACATGAACGCTAAACAAGTGATCACTTGCGGTGCTTTTTAACATTGCTAAGAGAATTCCCGCTTCTCTGTGAGAGATACGAGACCGGTGCGTCTCACAGGTGTCGCTCATCGGTAATCACGCCACCGGCCTCGCGCCGTTCTCCCATGGCTCACACTCGTCCTGCTCGCCACATTAAACATAATGAATGGCGACTGTAGAACGCAAAAGCCGAATCCTGCACAATTTGGGGCGATCTCGAAATCCCGAGCAGACTCATCACAGAGACTCACAAGTAGCCAATACTTGTTGATTAACTACTGCGCTCTGTTATTGGTAGGCATGGCCTCCAAGGGCAGCAAAGCAAGTGCATTCTGGGAGTTGTTGTTTTTCATCCACATAAGCCAAAAATTAATTTTCTGGCTTTGCTCAGTCTAGAAACAAGCTCCAAATTCAAAAATAAATTTCACATGTCCACAACATAAATAACCCATTTTAAATACACATTCATCTTTCCAGAGGTGAAGTATCCCTTTCAAGTTGAAAATATCTCTATTTTGTGGTGGCTTCACACTGCAGGACTGAACTAAACATGAACATGAAAGTAGTTCCACATTAACATCATAAAACTGTCTAATTTATTTCCGATTGGGGTCTTGATTGGCAACATTTTTAAGGATCCACAAGAGGCGGATCATTTTGAGATGGATTTTGTAAGTCCCTCCTAAAGACTCAATAACTAGTGACTAATATATTTTTAGAGGGTAATATCTACATTTTATTCCCATTTTTGAATACACACAATGAGATAATTACCTAAATATTTAAACTTCAACACATAATTGATTTCGTAACATTTCTGGGAACGTACATTTAAAAATATTTAAACTACATGCTATCCATCATGGCAAGTACACATTTAATGCAAATATAAGAGACATATCTGGATCTTTCAGAATTCAGAATTCTTTAAATTCTGTTTGCATTTATCAGATGTCTAAATTCTGAGGTGCCTATTTAATACCAAACACTGACAGATTGCATGTAAAACAAAATAGCTCTTAAATGTGTAATGGGGCATATTGGCCATGGAGGTGGCATGAATACTGTGGAGAGAAAGAAGAGAGGCTGCCAGGCCTGCACTCATACGGATGAGACAGTGGTGTCACCCACACGTGACTCACTCTCATTCGTCTTCCTCTGATGCCTCAGGACCGCCGCCACTCCAACCATGAGGATTTCATAGAGGATCAAGACAAGAATTGCAAAGCAAATGCAGAAAGTTTGCCGTCAGGAAGTTTTTCCTCATGTCATTGAGACCTTTTCAGCTCCCTGGGTGCAGAGCGAAGGGCTGCTACTTTGCAAGCGAGAGATTTTCAAAGCCACTAAGAAGCAATTAACTGAAGATTTGGAAGTGATAGCCGTATCGAGATTAAAGCCATTTTCCTCGCACTGATGTCGGGAGGCTTTTAGCTCACAGGGCCCTTTTAACAGAGCGAGTATTTGGTGTTATTTCATGAAACAAAGTGTTAGCATTTAAAAAGGCTCGGGGAGATGAAGGTGTGAAACCACCGCCTCTTTACTAATGCAGGAGTTGATGGGCTTCATTTCCCAGTGTGGCCTATCAGCCCTTTTGATATTAGAGCAAATATTAAATCATAATGAGGATACTGCAGGGAGGCCGAGTCAAATGTTACAGCGGTTTCAGACAGCTGAACTTTAGAGCCGACACACAAAGACACAAATCCTTCTTCAATAATTCCACAGCACCCACATCCAACACAACGCAGTCACGACATTATTTGCCTAGCACAGGTGGACGGCGATGAATTTGCCTCAAAATTTGAAAGAAACACACCAACCACGGCAGCTGACGCAGGCTTCGTGAAGATAAAGGATTAAAAAAGATTGTGGTGTTTGTCTTTCTACCTACTTCAAAATCAATTAATGTCTACAACAAGCAGGAATAAAAAAGTAACTCAAACTCATCTGACAATGCAGGTTAAAAAGTCAATAGTTAATTTCCATAATGAAAGCACAGAAGGGGAGTTACTTAAGTTCTTAGGGCAGAAAGGAAAAGGTTTCAATTAAGCAATGATTTTCCTGTCTGGTAAAGGGTTTCCTTTTAGACCGCTTTAAAGGAAGTAAATCTTGTGTGTCAGTGAAAGATGGCATATGTTTTCCACAGTTATGATGATATGCACACGCACATGATGCAGTTTGCGGCCAGCCATCAGTCAATCGCCCAGCCAGAAAATGAGCAGTGTGAAAGTGGTTTGTTAAGAAGCTCAAAACACCGTCCGAGCAGATGTCTGAATCAGTCCACTGTTTGTTTGGAGGCATAATTAAAACTTATTGTTTTTATGGAGCTCTTTCCCCAATTAAATTCACAGCGTGGAGCAGGAGAGAGAGAGGGAGTGTGCTAACAGGGTTTAGGATTTCCCCATGAATCACACTTCAGACTATGACAACAGTGACTGAAGGGAGGAATCTTTGCCGAGTCATAAACAGATGGTGCCGTTCAGATGAAAACACTGGGAGTTTATTTGGCTGGAAATGTTGGAGAAGGATTCAAATCTTAAAATTCTCCCAAGAATTATTTCAGTATTTACTCATGTTCTTGACAATTCAATCTTTTTCTTCTATGGAACACAAACGAGGAGCACTTTACTTTTTTTAACTAACTGTAAGGCCGTGTGTCCACCAAAGCGGTTTTCCACGCGCCTGGCGTATGTTTTCAATTGTTTCCAATGGGAACGCCGCGTTTTTTTAAACGCCATGAGCGTGACGAGGCGCTGAGCGTTTTTTTCACGCTGAAGCGCCGAGCGCCCGGCGTTTTTTACTGGTCGCCGAGAATTGAAAAATGTTCAACTTTGGAAAAAACGCAGCGCTCATCACTGTCAGTTCTCGCCCAGCCGTCCAATCACAGTGGAGGAGGGGCGGGACTAAACCACACAGACCAACAGTCACAAAGTTTGAACTGCTGCGGGTATTCTGTATCATAGCAACGAAACGCCTCAACGGAAAAAAACGCTGCGCTGCCAAAACGCTCTCATGCGCCCAAAGCACGGCATCTTCTGCAGAGCGTGTAGCGTTTTCAGCTGTATAAAAACGCTTTGGTGGACACACGGCCTAAGTGTTACAACAGAGTTCACAAAATTTCTGCACATGAAACCTCTTTCCCTACAAACAGTCAAAAGGTCATACGCCTTCTGAAAATAGTCCCGCTGCTTTTAAAATGAATGGTTTGAACACAAATTATAGTACCAATCCAAACCAAATGCCACACACTGAAATATGCTCACCACCATCTGCACCCTGTTATTACAAAGAGCAGCATACGGACAAAATGTAAAGAAAACAACAAATCATCATATTTATTAATAACAAAGTTCACACACAAATATAATGTTCTGTCATTTGTCATTAAAAACCATATTAAAATAAATTTCTCAAAATAATTAAGACAAAATAAAAAAAAAAAATCACTTGTCCATTTACTGACCAGGGGCTGGTCAAGCTCAAAATCAACAAAAACCTATAATAGCAACATAAAAAGTGATCTTAAGCCAAATGGAAGACTAGTTTGAGGAACAGACACTGAACAGTCACTGAAAATCTTCTCTTCCACTGTAGCTCTGAAATAAGTCAGTCATGCTGCGAGTTTGACTTCACATTTAAAGGAGAACTCCGGCGCAAAATGAACCTTTGGTCTAATAAAACATCGGTACCTAGTCAATCATTCTCTGAGATTTGTTTTCATGATAATCTGTTTAGCGTATAATGCTAGTACTGGGGGCATTTACTAAGCAAAAAGAAATCGCTAGTTTATACCACTAACAAGGGTCAAAATAGCCCCACACTAACAGCCAACACAGTAACATAATGAGGGTCCATACATGCAAAACGAAGCATTGAGAACTTTGTAAGTGTACAGACCGTTTAATA
>JAOTRC010000009.1:13721041-13735983 GCA_027497675.1 Cyprinella lutrensis | reverse complement strand
GCTAAACAGTTTTTAGAGATAAAACTCTTTACATTCGATTATCATGAAAACAAATCTCAGAGAACGGTTGACTAGGTCCCGATGTTTTATTAGAACAAAGGTTCATTTTGCACATGTTCTCCTTTAATTTGAAAGTTACAGAAGTGGTTCTTAGATTATCAGTATGAACATTTATTGTAGTGAAAACATCCATGAGAAAATATTCTACAAAAATATATATAAAATCAGGAAAAACACATTCTGGAGTGGAATGACATGAGGGCAAATAAATAATGACATTTTTGGCTGAAATTTCCCTCTAAAGGGCAGGATATTGTCTCTTTGACAGGACCTCTGTACACACATCCAGTTCTGCTCTTGCATTAAACAACACATGGCCTTACAGGAAGCAGGTGGGACGTCTGTCCTTGTCGTTTATGTCCTTCTCCTGCACCCGAGGTCTTACCGCGCAAGCGAGAAAGAGCAAAACAGAAACACTAAGCATCTGGTGTGCAGACAGACAAGAACAGAATCCAGACATATTTATTAAGCTTAATGGGAAGGTTGACCCAAAAATGAAAATGAAACCCAATTGACTTTAATAGCATGAACAAAAATGCTTCTTTTTGGAATAACATGAGAAAAGCAAATTATGACAAAATTTTCATTTTTGGGTGAACTTTTCCTTTAATATCCGTCTAGAACTACTCTGCACAGTTATTGAATGAGCACTGTGCAAAGCTGAACAGTTCTTGAATGACACAGACAGAGGTGTTCACTGAATGAGATGTCCTCAATGGCAGCTCGAATAACATAAATGGACCCAGAAAAGACCCTTTAAACTAGGCGCCTAGCAAATTTCAAAACTGAACACAAATAGCAGCAGATGAACTAAACAAGAATCCACAAGAAATACTGAACATCCTTTAGTTAAAACATCTCTAGCTTTATGACATGTAAGGCAGATCTTCTAGCCAGTGCTCACAAGCCTACAAACCCAGACAACAATTAAAAAGAAATGTCCTGGACAAGCAAACGAAGCTGAACAGCTGTTAAGTCTTAAAGACCACCTGTCACTGTACGTTTCCTCTTTTTGCTGGCCTGTCTTTAACCCCTTCTCACTTCCAATTACCAATACTTCAAGCTAACAACCATTATCCAAACTCAGTCACAGCACACAGCTTCAATTACTTACCGAATGCACTCTGAACGCTAATGACATGGTGCTACGAAGCTCTCCAAGGACCTGAATAAAGGCAGTTTTATTTTAGTCCACACGAGAAACAGAAAGCGGTGTTCTCTGATCCTTGGGTTTATGAGGGAGCCTCCTCTCATTCTCTCTCTTTCTGTCCTTCTCCTTCCCGTCTATCTCTCTCTCTCTCTGCAGCGAACGGATCCCACACAGCTGCAGCACGCCTCTCTCCCACAGATCAGGGAGGATGTGGGCGTAAAGTGATTTGATTTGCTCTGAGTTGTGAAGAGAGGAAGACAAGCAAAACATATCCTGAGAGATGCTTTCAAATGTTGAATGACAGCTTGAATGAATCTGACCAACAGCTTTGGCTATAGCCTACATAAGTGCATCTGACCAAATCACACTGACCATGTTTACATGCACATGAAAATTCAGATTAATATCCTAATTTGATCATATTTCAAAGATGTGCTAACATTTTAACCTGATTACCATAACCTGATCAAGTCGATATTCCAATCAGAACTGCCATGGCAGTTTGAGCCAAGTGAAATGCAAATTCCCATATTGGTACATAAATAAACATATACATTCAATTAAATGCCTTATTACCAGTCTATTATTAACAGTGTCACAGTACCAAAGTTTTAGTAGTCACTACCAATAAAATTACTAGTACAATTAGAATTAAGAACCTTTGTCATCCATTGGTTTTCATTGACAATAATCACAGTTTCTGATTCAATCATGCATTCAAATACAGTTGTTGATCCAGAAACTTTGCTGTGTACTTACTTAGAAGCATGAAAAACTAAACTTGTATTCAGATTATGAACAGGTAATAAACTGAAAGCAAGATCCTCCCTTTAAGATTAGTAAGACTTTAATCTTTAAAGCACAATTTTTTGGTTAAAATGAAAGGATTCGCACGAATCCAGCTTACAGTGAAAATTTTATTTTTTTGATATTTGACAAATCGAATTATCATTAGGTGCATATTATTAATCATAAGCATTTACAGGCTGTGCATGTCCAAATAAAATCATGATTGTTATAAAAAAACACACACTGAAGAAGATATTTGAGGAGACATTTTATACAAACTTAATATGTACATATTTTTGTATTAATAAACAGATGGCCAATAGCTTTATAAGGGTCTCTTTTGACCTACATTTTGCAATTCAATGTGCTCTTGTGTGCTGCTGTCAAGGACAAGAATTGATTTAAATTATTTCAATTTATTTTTTACTAATCTGCACAGTAAAAGGCCAGAGCAAGCAGCATTAAAACAATGAGAAAAGAATACACATGCAATTTAATTTATTCAGATTATGCTGATTACATGTATTCAGGGAATGGCTGCAGGGATCTGTGACAAACTGTTTTTTTTAACATGATAAAAGATTACCTAGAATACAGACCATGGTTATTATTGTTATCTGAAACTAAATCTATTAAAAACAGTAAAGCTATAAAAGATTACAAAAATACGTTTTACTTTGGCAAATTACAAAAAATATAGCATTAAAAAATGATGGTAAATAAATCAACTCAAACTGAAATCAAATAATGAAACCTTTAGTAATATTTAAAAAATAATCATTGTGCAAATGAGGGCTGTAACAAATGATTATTTTGGTAATCGATATGGACTGAAATTATTTAATGTGGAAAAATGTATCATGAAAATTGTCGATGGAATGAAAAAAAAGTTTAAAATGAGAAAGCGTCAACCCTGATTCATTCAGCGACAGCCGTGTCAGTTCCTGAAATACATACATTAAGTTGTATACATTCATTGTGTTGATTCTGTAAGTTTCATGTTCAACAAAAATAATAATCTGAACAGCTCTCCCAGCAGGCTATAATTGAGTGGAGAATTGCTTCCCAGCAATAATGTTATAATAATCGACAGCCTTGTTGATGAGGCCCTCAAGACATCGCAGTCCTACAACTCAATCAAGGACTTGTGCACAGTCTACACACCAAATTATTTCAGGGTAACAAACAGAATTTTGTCAAGCTTAAAAGTAAAATTTGACATCAGTTTCAATTCAAAGCTACTCAGTTGGGAGACCCCTCAAATAGCCTCTGCTTTGAGCGGAGTAGTTTATATATTTAAATTCATGAATCAACAAAATGCGAGACAGTTAGGTAGGCTATTCACTAGGCCAACAAGAAAAACAATTTATAAAAATAGAGGAAAACAAATTGAAACAAAAACAACCACAAAAACCCATCAACGGATACCGTGGCATGATAATGGCTGAAGTACTGATGCGAAACTCTTGCCATAGCCTGACCTGGACGTGTCATGCAAATGAACTTTTCACTCTAGCAAAGAGCCAGAGAGCACTTACCAGACAGAGTGCTGCCAGCAGAGGATAATGCTTCTGCTACATCACAATGATAAATGATAATATTCACAACACATCTTTGAGTACCACTACCTCCCATTTCATCAGCCTACTCTAGCTGAAGAAGCCAAGAGGATGATGACTTGCTCGAATAACATCTTTTGACTCGGAGGTCCAAAAACGCAGTTGCTATAGTGAAGTTGTTGGGCCATAGATAGAAAGTAGGACAACCAAGCTCATGAGAGCAAAAGACACAAACAATTTCTCGGTTAGTACAAACTGACAGTTGAAGTTACATATCATAAAGTTCATTACAGCACCAATCAATCTGTTCAAGCATAAAGTCCATCACGCCATCAAATATTAACATCACACTACAGAATTAGTTTCCAACGAATAGTCTGGATCCATTTACACAGCTCACATGACTATGAAAAATTAAAAGGCTGATGACAATGAACTGATTGTTCCACTTCAGATTGTTCATTCATTGTTGATGTGCGACTCATCAAAATTCCCCAGTGAATCAAGTCCATGATGTCTTAAGGACCCTCCTCCTGTTCTGGCAAGGGATCTCATGAATGTAGTGACCAAAACAACTGATTCCTCACAAGTGAAAGAGCTAAGAACTGACCATCTTACATAATATTAAACAGGTCATCCACAAGCACACACATACACTAAAAGAGATTACATTCGATTTGTATAATGTCTTTGGCTCATCTTCACGAGTGTCCTGCCAGAGCACTCCATCATAATAAAAAAGTCTATATGATTGAACTGAAATGGCATGGCTGATCTCTTTGTTGTTACTACATTCCTGCTGAACTCATGCAAAGTGCTCTTAAAGGGATAGCTCACCCAAAAAAAAATGCATTTTCATTTTCAAACCATTCATAAGACTTTTATTCATCTTCTAAACAATCCCCCATTACTTTTGCTCACAAGCATGATTTGTATAGACATCCATAAGAAATCCATCTGAATCAAGGTTTAATCTTGAATGCTTTGTATAAAGGCTAGTGTCCTCATGTAAACAGTGATCAATGCACACACATATACATCAAATATGGTAAAAGAGGCTCAAACACACTTGCTTGATAAAATAATGAGAGAATAATAAAAATAGCTTCATTAGTGTTCCGAAGATGTTCAAAAGTCTTATTGAGTTGAAAAAATAAGACTTGAACAACTCCTGCAGAGTTTAGATCCAACTTTCCTCAACACACCTGGCTGGAAGTTTCTAGTATGTCTAGTCTGGCTAAACTTTGCATGACAGTGGTTGCCTCCAGGAGCAGGATTGGACACCCCTGAACTAACCTTTATTATGTGAGAGCGAGCAGTCTCTGACAAGTTTCTCCTATGAGTCATAACACTTCCTCTTCTTGCAAGTATGATAGTATATAAAGGTTTTTGCTTAAAAATGCAACTGGTTTTGCATAAAGAGAGCTTATACTTATCTTCCTGTTGTCAGGCAGACTTTCATTATGTGGAAAAGTCACTGGAAGAGTGAGGTTGTCAATCCTTTAAAAACTGCCAAACATCTCCTTTCGTCGTACACACGAAAGTCATATAGAGTTGGAACAACATGATGGTCTAGGTACATTTTTAATTTTAGGGTTAACTGTCCCTTTAAGGTCTTGGCAAATGTTGTTTTTGCCTATAAAGCAAGAACACTTGAGGAACGCTAAACATTGTCCAAGTAAAGAAAGGAGAAGCTTTACAATTTCTTATAAATATTTTGTCGACTAATGCATGTTACATTTGCAACGCCTGTTATTTCACTACCGAAACTATGTCGGCTGCAATCACCCATCATTACTGTAACAATCACTAACCTTAATCCGCTTCACTTTCTTCCACTTGTCACCACGACATTCACTCTTTGTCGGGATTCCCCTTCATTTCCAAACGCTCTTCCCTGATTCCACAGAGATTCAATGGATTTCTATTGATTTATTCCGAGATTCCAAGTCAAATCCAACGCTCCTCTGACATCGAACACAATGAGGAGCAAGAGGGATAGAGCTCTAAACAGCTGTTTCCAAAATGGAGTGGTTCCCACAGCCAATCACACTCCGTCTGCTCTCTTACCATTAACAGCACTTCTGTTCTCTTCACGCGGACTTGCTTGCATACGATCAAATTGTGTGCTGAACAGTGACTTTCAAAAATGTGTATTTTGAATTTTTTTTTTATGCTTTATGAAGAGGACCAAGTTTCCAAGCTTGGAGCAAGTGACTACGAGTGTTAAATTCCCTTACAAAATGACCATGGTAACCACAGTTTCCGCCAAAATACCATAGCCTACTACAATGATTGTTCTATTACAAACTGCCAAAGTATAGGCACCACTATCAGCAAAATAAACAAATCAAGATATGTCTTCTGAAAGCTATATTATTAAGATGTTATCTTATGGTGTTTTTACCGTTATAACTCCATAAATGTGTTTTAACAGTATTACATGATATCTGAAGACAATGTATTCTATTCGCCAGGGGAAAAAGGAAAGTGTGCCAGTGCAAAAAGTTTCTGTCAAATGGTGTATGGCTCCATCTTCTGTCAAACTTCATGCTACACAGCACTTTAATAATCTCTATCTCCGAAATAAGCACTCTTAACTCCGAAAATTATAATGTTTATTGGCTGTTTCCACAAACATACATAATAAAGTGTTTAGATAATAAGATATGGCTACAATACTGGCATCAAACATAAGGCTTGAAACTTAGGCAAAAATGTGCTCAGTAAGACCAAAAAAATGAATTACATTTTCTATTCAATTATCCATACAGGGTACACAACATTAAAGATGAATGTCCGTTTAAACTATTTTGGCAAATGAAAATATACAACCATACATTGTGAATTTTATATTGGCCACTCAACTTTAAAAATGTAATGTAGCCAGGATGTAAAGTATTAAGCAACCTCACATCAGCTAAATATATTATAAACAAACAACTATCTGATGTTTTACTAATTCTAAAGCTTATCATGTAAAAGCGTATCATTATATGGACAAAGGTATTGTGTACAGAAAGTCAATTCAGTGATGCACACTTGCGAAAAAGTAGAAGAAGCTAATTTAGAGCTGTTCAATCCACAAATCAAAAAGAAACATGGTTACCAATTAGGATAAAATATTTCTACGTACAGAGGTTTTTAAATTTAAAATTGCACATTGTTATGGCATTGTATTTAATTGACATGGGTGATTATCTCTTATGTACTAAATCATCTAAATAAATATAAATAATATTCCCTTCACCATAAATTAAGGCAAGCATTATTTGAGATGTAATATAAAATTTGAGATGTAACATAAAATGATATAGCACTGAAAACAACTATTTCAGACATTTCAATGCTCACTGTATAACTGAAAACATATAGAGACTGATTATATATTAAAACCTAGGGCTCCTTCTCAAAAGGATTTTGTTTGGATGTTTGAATCAAGTTTTTAAAATGCAGGGTTACCAGGTTAAGCCAAAGCAAAGGGTGTATATCCAGTAATAGATCTTTTAAACGGTCAGACTGATCCTCTGACCTCGTCACACTGTGAATAAATAGTTGGTCATAGCTAAACAAATGTTTCAAAAGAACCAGTTGCATGTTGCCAGGAGGTCAGTAACAGTAATAAAGCTGGGAACGCAGATGTCTGAAGGTGTCCTCTCCATGTGCCCCAGCTTGCTCTCCCTCAAACATCATGGAGTCTGGCAGAATGACTCCCTCCAGAGGATCCGGCTGACAGAACTCCACTACAAACTCTTCCTCAGCCTCCAGCAGCATTCTGGACCAGGCAGACATGTCAAGTCTTCCAGCCACTCCTCCATATTCTTGAGGCAGCACAGATTGAGGAATGACTCGATGGAGAGAGGCCAAGTCTGAACCATGCAGGACATACTGTTGGAGAAAGAGAGGCCCTTGTTTCTAGTATTATTATGCTAGACATGTCTGTGTGTAAATACTAGGATAAGTGGCTAGTTACTTACCCTCTCTGCCATTTTCTCTTTCAGAAATGGCTTAATTATCGCAAAAATACCCTTGAAGATACGTGGCTCGTTTATAATGTTTACAGCCTTTATTCTGATTGGGAAGCCATCCTGAAACACAAAAGCAGCCGATCAGTGCTCATGACAAAACCAATGAATTCATCGTCATAATTAATCACTTTAGCAATGTCTTACTTGGAGGATACCAACAACTTTCTTTGCCAAAAGTGGACCCGGATTAGAGGCTTGAGAGAGGCCAACTCCCCCATAATCCACCAGGATAACAATTCCATTCACTTGGGTTTCCTCAGGCTGAATCAGCTTCTCTAATGTCAAGTAAATAGCTCGAATGTTGTCCACAAATGGGTAATCATTAGGCTTCCATTTACCTAAGAACATGAAAGACAAAAAAATGCTTTATTTTATTGCTAACAGCAACATAATTATCAAAGTCAGCATTAAAGGAAAATTGTAATAGTCTTTTCTTCTCTATTGTAACAAATATACAAGAGAAACTGCTTCTTGAACAAGAAAAAAGTAGGGCAGGACTTGATATTGTTCTTCTGATTGGATCAATGGATTATATTATTCTTCTGATCAATGGATTGTTGTGATCTAGCACTGGTGCACAAATCAGAGAGAGAATGAGAAAAAAGACAAAAATTAAACATCCCTTAACATTTAAAATAAAAAAATACCAGTTACAGTATGCAAGGAGTGCACAAAATTAAAGCTTAATGTCCATCTAAACTATTTTGGCAAATGAGAAAATATTTTAAAACACATTGAGAATTTTGTATCGGCCACGCAACTTATGTAGTAAAGACATAAAGTATAATAAACATTGCAATATTCTATAAAAATATGAATTGTCTTATTTGTTGTCAATATTGCTAAAACTACAGCCATGGCCAAAAGTATTGATTTTTTTACATTGTTTCTAGATGCATTTTAAATCAGATGCATTTTAAATAATTGGAAAAAGCTTCATTGGCCAAAAAGAAACCCAAATTTCACATTTCTTTGGCCCTGGCACAAAATGACCAGATAATAGTATTTCACTATCACTAATCATATCATCAGCACATGGGAAAGTGTGAATGAGTACAAGTCAGTATCATCCTGATTGGATTTAAGAGCAGACTGATGCGCAGCCATCATCGCTTTGGCCTCACATGCAAGGAAATTGCTGCAAAGAATATTGCACCTGAAAGGACTATTTACCGGATCATTAAGAACTTCAAGGAGAGAGGGTCAACTCCACTGAAGGTGGCTTCAGGACGTCCCAGAGTGTCCCAACAAGCGCCAAGACTGTCTCCTACTGAGGAATCAGCTACGGAATCATGTTACCATTAGTATTGAGCTGCTCAATATTGGCAGCAGGTGGTGTGAGTGAAACTGCAAACACAGTGAGGCGAAGACTTTTGGATAACAGCCTGGTGTCAAGAATTGGCAGCAAAGAAGCCACTTCTCTCTGTGAAAAAGATCAAGCACAGGCTGAAATTCTGCAGGAAGTATAAGGATTGGACAGAAGAAGACTGGTACAAAGTTATCCTCTCTGATGAAGCCCTTATTTTGGACATCTGGAAAATCGATTGTAAATGGTAAATGGACTGAATTTATATAGCGCTTTCACAGAGCCAATGGCCACCAAAGTGCTTTACATAATGCCTCACATTCACCTATTCAATCACTCAGCTTGTCAGGAGCCACTGGGGTTAGGCGTCTTGCTCATGGACACCTCAACACTTGGTCAGGTGGAACCAGGGATTGAACCATGACAACCTTGAGCCCAATCATACCACTGAGCCACTGCCGCCCTCTGATTGTCTGAAGAAGAAAAGGTGAACGCTACCATGAGTTCTGTGTCATGCCAACAGAGAAGAATCCTGAGAACATCCATGAGTGAGGTATCTTTTCAAACAAGGGAAAGGGCTTTCTCACATTTCTGCCCCAAAACACAGCCATGAATTGAGACTGGTATAAAAAGGTACTGCTAGAGCAACTTCTCCCAGCGATTCAGGAGCAATTTGGTGATCTGTTGATTTTCCGGCATGATGGAGCATGTCCTGAGGCAAGAGTAATAAAGAAATGTCTGGGAGACCATTGCATTGAAATTTTGGATCCGTGACCAGGCAACTCCTTGAACCTGTGGTCAATCCTCAAAAGGCAAGTGGACAAGCAAATCAACTCCGATCAGTTTTGATTTGGACCAGAAGCTAATATCCAGATTATGAAGGAGAAATATTTTAACACTGTAAATATTGACTCTTTGCATATTGAATGTTTTTGCCAATAAAAGTATTTAAAACTTATGAAAACCTTAATTGTTTTTCAGTATGCCACAGATACATGTGAAAAAATCAACAAATACTGAAGCAGCAAACTTAGCAAAACACAAAACTTGGTTCACATAATACTTTTGGCCATGGCTGTATAAGCAGAAGCCTTCATAAGTACAATTATTACCTGGCCGTAAACACAGTATGTAGCGTCCATGAGGGTCTGGTCTGGGAAGGACAGTGAGAAAACCCAGATCTAGGACGTGCTTGACTGTAGAGGGCTTCAGGTCCTGAAACACCTCAGGCCAGGCTTTCCGGTTGGCATGATAATTCAGGAGAAGCTGAAGGGCCCGGTCATAATCAAACTTTCTGGCCCTGAGGAAGCGCAGCAGAAATGCATCGTCTAACCGTGTCCTTAGATTAGGGTGGTCTTTTAGTATCATATCTCGCAATGCCTGGACATCCCGGAGCCTCCATTCAGGTTTCTCCTGGAGCTCTTCCCGAGCCTTGGCCACCAGCTCAGTAGTAAGGGTGCAGGAGTAGATGGGTGGAGGAGGAGCTGGGAAGCCTACACCTGCCACCGTTTCCCTTGGAGGGCCAAGATCAATGTGACCATTTTGGTCTGCCATGGACTATTAAATATGGACACATGTAAATGACAGACATAGAGCAGTTTATTGGTATATTTTCATTTTGAAAATACAATCAAGCACTATATATGGGTAATTCTTTAGAAGTTCAGGTTTGTATGTGGCTGACATTTATCTTATCCTTCACCAAATGTATTCTGTATTTGTATTGCATAATATTTGAAACGTATTAAAAGTTTACTGTGGGTACATTGGAATATTTTTTATGCATTTTCACAATTTTAGGTAAATTTAAACAATGTTGCAAAATTGGAAAATACCAAAACAATAGAAAATGTACAATATTTTTGTATAACATTTTTTGGAACCTGCATTAGATATAAAGCTACTTAAAAACATTTTTTTTATTTTATGAGAAACAGCTGTAATTGGATTTATATGCTTAAACAATAACTGTAACGTTACTGTCATATGCACAAGATAAACAAAAATATTTTTTTAATAACTGTCAGACCCATATAGCTAAACACAATGAGATTCTTTCTAACGCTCATGAAGCACAGCAATTAAATATATGAAACCCAGGAACAATACTTTAACATTCTGAATGGGGAAATTTGACGTGATAGCTTCAGCTTTTCAACAGAACAGAAATGAAAACAGTGAACATTACCAACCTGCCAAATAAATCCGCAATCAGTTCCGTGTAGAGTGAGAAGCCGTTCTACCATTGGTCACGCTCTGTCATGTGATGAATGACGTCCTTTCCCTTTTAAAGCTGAAGTGTGTTTTTTATATATGATGTAAGTTATTCTATGGTTAAAACATAACTCAGCTTAATATGCATATTATAGGTTAGAAATCAGCAGTATGGGTCAACCTAACATGTAAACAATGTGATTCCATCGCTATCATAGCATTGCTCGGTTTGTTATTGCTTGAAGATCCAGACATCGCTACACCACCTCAACCAATGGCATGAGTTTGGGGGCGGGATTATGGATTGTTTTGGCCAATGACAGCATGCTTCAGACAGAGCGAGCTTTTCGGGCCGGTTTGCAAAAATCTAAAATAACAACAATTCACACTTTCCTTTGTTACAAAAATCTACTTTTATCTTTTAATATGCAGTACATTTTGTTACAATCTTGTCACGTCTTAGCCTAGGTGTTTACAGTTACGAAAAATGTTGAATTACACCAGTTTTATTGAATTATAGATGTGATTAACGTGGTTCATTCAGTAATTGGCAAATCTGGTAATATCTCTCCCTGACAGATTTCTTAAGAGAAATTATCAGTAAAGGCGTCTGCTTTATGAATTGGTTTATTGTCTTTTATCAGTGTTGAGCAGCACACACCCCCAGCACTAAAAATCCTTGACCATGCACTGCCACGTACACTCACTTTTATCATCTTGTTTTGAAGCAGGTTTTACAGCTGGAGATGATTGTGAGCCTTAAAAGTTCCTCTGGAAAACTTATGCTAGTAAATAGGGTTTGTCATTTGGAAAGAGATTCATGATCAGAATTCAACTGCAGGAAACAAAATCGGTAACTCTACCTTTTACAGCCCTGTTACCCATGTATATAAAGCATGTACTTATTATAGTAATTACAATTACTGGTTAATAACTAACATACCCCTTACCTTAAATTAGCCAGTACTCTCTAGGTACTAAACTGTAAGTAGAATGGTTTAAGTTGGTTTTCCCAGAAGACTATATAAAAATATGTCTCGAAAATAAAACTTATTGAATTGTTTGCTCAGACCACCCACTGAAATTATAGTATGCTGTTTATACATGTACACAGCAGCTTCTGTGACCTAAAGATAAGATTCAAAAAGAGATAGGGCAAAATAAACAGCAGCACACTTGTATGTAAAAATATAGCCTTGACATTTATTATCTGTTCACATTAAGTTTGTAATTACCCTTCTCACTGAAGGCAGTAATCGTAAATTGGTAGTAAATGACCAATTTTTAAAACAACGAATGAGTGTGACATGTTCTCCTGAAATGTACTGTATATATATACAGTACATAGACATCACTAACTAGTCACAGTTAAGGGGTTGTTCAGGAGACAAACATTTTTTTTAAAATCCTAAAATCATGACTTAGAATAGACTAAATCCATTAATGAAAAAAAGAAATCAAAATATTTACAATTTAAGTATGGCACAAACAGAAAAAATATGAAATGCACATACTCTTAGCATACATAAAATAATTACCAGCATTTTGGTAAATAACAATATTTCCAAGGCACAAAATGTTATGTATTCTATCAGGCTACTGTAAAAGTACTATAAGAGCCAGTCATTTTGTAGCAAGATGTTAAAATACTGTACAATAAAACAAACTCTGATCACATTTAGGCCTGCTGTAACATTTATGGTACTCAAACTCATTGAAAAGAGAAGAAAACTTGCATAGCCTTTGAATAACCTTTTGAATGCTGTAGTGACCCCTTAGGTTGTATAAATATGCACCACCAGATTGTTTTAAACATACATACAGCAAACAGATGAGATGGGATTAACATCAACATTTAAAGTGTGATTGTTGCACACCGTCAAATTTAATGGGAAAATCTGAAACATTTCAGAGTCTTTACAAAAAACCTTAAATTGAACAGCTTGTGAATGTAAATCAGTTTTACTGTGTCTAAATGTTTATGAGAATGAATTGTCACGCTTAGCACAGCCTATTACCCAGTTTTTTGTTTTTTTTTAAGCTTTGTTTCTCAAGAGCACTCAGATGGCCTCTTGTTTAGTGATGGTAGATTGAGGGATAGAGCTTGGCTGCTTGGGAACTGTGGCTATAACCCCAGGTGCCATTTTGTAGAGATCAGAACCTGAGGCTGTGGGGGGAGATGGGATTGGAGTTTCCGGAGTGGCTGTTTGGAAAAAGAGCAAGAGGATGCATTAGCTCAGGGGTCCGCATGGGGGTATTATGGAACCTTAAATAGACATAATTTGCACACTATGATAACATGTGAAAAAAGAAACCACTGGTTGACACGAAATAAGCATGCTTATGAAATTTCTGAAGGCATTAGGGTAGGAAAGAATTACAGTAGCCTTCTTTGACAAAATAAGCCTGATTAGTTTCTACGATTCTGGCAGGGATTACTCCAACAAGCCTGTTTGTCCATACCTGATTCTCATATTTTAAGGACCTGTATTCTATATTACAAATGTTCATTAATTCACTTCAAGAAGATACAGTTACTTACACATCTGGCCATTGTGAATCGAAGTGGCCATGTTGGTGGTGACTATGACATTGCTACTGAGGTGCTCCTGAACCAGATGTGGGTGTAAAGAGTGATGGGAATGAGGAGCTTCATTAGCTGAACCTGACAGGAAAAGACGGTAATTAAATCTCGGATTGGGAAGATCATTTTCAAGTGTGAATCAAATAACTTAATAGGATCTACATGTTAAGAATCCAGTATGTTAAGGCTGCCTTTTTATCTCGATATCTTCAATATTATAACATGCTGTTCCCAGATGTTTCATGATGCATCCCAGATATTGCAGGTTTTGAAAGCTATTCAAAGTTAAAGGTCAGTTGTCTGATAACCATGGATTTTCACTCCTTCTTTCTTTTCATAAAGAAATCAGTTACCTCCTAGAAGCATCTCTTGTAGCAGGTTGTCTATCTTCGCCATTCCAAACAATTTAACAAACTGGATTTGCTCGATCATTTGCCAGGTGATACTCTGCAGCGTTGGCAACAGGAGAAGCAGCTCGCCGAACCGTCCCCGCGAGTCATACTGACGATCATTGATGTAGTCCTCCAAACTAACTTGAACTTGATATCGCATGCGTTTGATCTTGCTTGGGTCGCTTAAACCTTTGGCATCTACATGATTAGAGAAAGACCATCATATTAGATGTGTTTGAAAACTCACTTGACACTCGGTTGTGCTTTGTCTCATTTTAGGACAATTTGTATACCTGGATCAAAAAATACAATGGCTTTCAAGCAGGCATATTCATTGTCATCGATCTGGAGATCTTGGAAGGGAAGGACTAATTCATCAAGGATCCTTATAGCCACACGGCTCACCTCCAATTCAGGGCAGTTTCGAGGAACTATATAATCATTACCTGGGTGAAACATGGAAAATCGGGAGGTTAAATTCTGCTCTCCAGAAGACTGTCATATCCACACTACCAATGTGTTTTGCCTTTTTACTTACCTAATAGTAAAATATCCTTATACAGCATGGAGCGTTTGGCAGCTCCTAGTAAGAGATGCTCACCAGCGTGAGCTCTCAGTAAAGCCACCTGAGACAAATGAACATGCATTTGCTTTGTTAGAGTCCTTTTTATGACCATAATAACATTATTCACTTAAAGGGATACTCCATTTTTTTGGAAATAGGCTCATTTTACAACTCCCCCAGAGTTAAACAGTTGAGTTTCACCGTTTTCAAATGCTTTCAGCCGATTTTCTGATATTTAGAAGAATATCAGTAACTAGACAGTTTCTGGTCTCATTGACTTCCATAGTATGAAAAA